>CM077170.1:43520348-43830348 GCA_039654105.1 Coreius guichenoti | reverse complement strand
TTATTGGATTACTGAAGGTGTTTGTGGTTTGTGGTCTGGTTCCGTCCAGCCCTGACTCTCCTGTTTCCCATCTGGTTCCGCCCAGCCCTTACTCTCCTGTTTCCCATCTGGTTTCATCCAGCCCTGACTCTCCTGTTTCCAATCTGGTTCCGCCCAGCCCTGACTCTCCTGTTTCCCAGCTGGTTCTGCCCAGCCCTGAATCTCATGTGAGCCCCCCCAGCCTCCCTGTCCCGCCTCCTCTAACAGCCAGTTCCTCAGCCCCGCCTCATCTGGGTCCCTTCAGCCCCTCTTCATCTCCTGCACAGAGCTGTGAGGATCTGCATTGGTCCTTCAGGCCAGCAGCTCCACCTAGTCCAGAGGATTCCCTGGCTCTACCTCCAGCCTCTGAACCCAACACTCTACCGTGGCCTGTCGACCCATCGTCTCCGCTTTGGCTCCTCCCTCCCTCCACCGGAAACCATCATCCTTATGACTCCACCAGGCTCCCTCGTCCCACCGGCTTCACCTTGGTCAGACGTTGTCCTGCCTGCACCTTTGGCTCTGTCTGGCTCTGTCTTCCCCCTAGCTCTGCCTCCGTCCTCTCTCCCACTGGCTCCGCCTCAGTCTTTTGGTTTCCATGTTCCACTTCGGAAGCTTGTCACTGCGGCTCCACCTCGGTCTCCAGTTCCAGCAGTGTCGCATTGGCTCTTCGGCTTGTCTGCTCCACCTGGGTCTCCATCTCCAGTGGCAACGTCTCCGTCTGCCAAGTCAACACCATGGCTCCTTCCTCCCTCGACCCTGCCATGGGGCTTCGTCCTGGCTGGTCTCTGGACCAACATCGGGCACCTCCTGCTCCAGGCTCCCACTTGGCTCCTTCCACCCTTCACTCCCCCATGGACTGTTTTGTTTTTTTATTAACTGATTAAGTGATTTTTTTATTTAAATCACCCTCGTTGCTGAATTATCTACAGGCTACAGATGCCTCATTAGAAAATACACTTACATTACCTAACTTGTGTAATTGAATCCATAATGTTTGTAATAGTATCTATTCAGTGTGTTATCAAAAGGTGTTATGAAGTTAGAACAGAGTTTGCTGCCAATACAGTAAATGTTCTCACTGTACCATATGACTAAATCTATACTGTAGTTGACCTTTATAAAGGTGAGTTACAGTAATGTGGCAGTCTCTACCATGCTAATCTGTTTACAGTATCACATGGCATACATACTGTAATGTAAAATGCTGCATTTGATGTACTTCTGATGCATTTCTGATCAGTCACACCGTCATTTACTATTTCCTCTCCCTTATACTCTATTCTGCTCTATGTTCACATATTGCAGATCTTTCTGTCCCACCTACCCACACACACACACACACACACACACACACACACACACATGTCTGGTTCGCTATCTTTGTGGGGACTCTCCATAGACGTAATGGTTTTTTATACTGTACACACTGTATATTCTCTCCCCTTGCACTAACCCTACCCCTAAACCTACCAATCACACAAAACTTTCTGCATTTTTACATTTTCAAAAAAAATAATTCTGTATGATTTATAAGCTTGTTTCCTCATGAAAACCTCATGTTTCCTCTTGTCGCTAGGACAAGGATTTAGGATATTGCCATCTTTATCAACATAATGATCTATCCCCCAGAGTTTACCAGGCCACACACACACACACACACACTTTGAACATAGTGGTTATAATCGCTTATAATGTAAAAAGAATTAATTATGGTTAACCATATCGGAAATTGCAAACAAAATAGAAACTATGTCAGTAGAATCAATATCTATAGAAGTCTAGGTGTACCAAATGATTCATTGATTAACCATTAAGATCAGTTGGATTAAATAATAGACAAATGTATTAAACTGAACGAGAAGAGATGCAAAGATAGTTTTGTGTATTGTACTAACACAATTGAAAATATGCTGAAATGTTTGAAAAAAGTACACTTTTGATGATCTGTTGTGATATTAGCACCATGAGTTTTGAAAATGTACACCTTGCTTGTGAAAATCGTACCAAAGCGAATAAAAAAAACTAAAACCAGTAAAATACAGCGGAATTGGTTAGTTTATTAAAAGAATGAAAATAAGTTTTAAGTTTTGTCCAAGCTGTGACAAAAATTGTATTCATGGAATATGAATCAATAAATATTCATACTTAATAAATAAATAAAATAGATATTTGCATTTAATAAGAAACATTCATGTCTGTCATTCCATCCATCCATCCATCCATCCATCCATCCATCCATCCATCCATCCATCCATCCATCCATCCATCCATCTATCTATCTATCTATCTATCTATCTATCTATCTATCTATCTATCTATCTATCTATCTATCTATCTATCTATCTATCTATCTATCTATCTATCCATCTAGCTATATGTGTGTCTGTCTGTCATTCTCTCCATCGTTTTATGATAGATAGATAGATAGATAGATAGATAGATAGATAGATAGATAGATAGATAGATAGATAGATAGATAGATAGATAGATAGACAGATCATTATGACTAAACTTTAAAACTTCAAAAATCCCATCATCTGAAGACAGAAATGTTATAACACACACAGATCACTCAGCAAACACTTACCAGCAAAAGCTCAACCCAAAACTGCTGCCATTAAAGCTCAAAAGGTTCAGCCTGCAACATCAGAAGCTCGTGGCTGAACACCTCAGGGCTTTGGCTCTTCGCCTCCAGCCAGACTGGGATTAAAAATAGAAAGTGGCCAGAGAGGATGCCAGAGGGTCCAACAGGGGAGTCTAAAGGCTTTTTACAGCTTGTTTTTAAAGGGCACAAACTAAATGGACCATGTGGTCCACAAAAGATTTGAGGACGCTCTTGGCAAATAAGCTTTCAAAGCGATGCACGCAACGGACACACTACATTATTCACTAGCGCAGGTGACTGTAAACAAGATAGAGAAGTGAACAGAAAGAAATGTCTCAGCCAGGACTAGGAATATGAGGGAAAAGTGCAGAAATGGTGACAGATGATACACACAGGAAGAGCGAGACTCTTAATAACATTCACATTAACAGCATTGACTAAAAGCGGCCTGATTCGACACCCTGACCCCATTACTGAAGGCCAGTGGAATAAAGATGGTGAAAAAGACATCTGAAAAACAAAAAACAGGCCCTCTGCTAAAAAGACCCACTTGATTTACCATGTTGGTCCAATGCTGGTCCACATTCATCACATTAATTTCTCAGATTTTTCTCCCAGAGAGAAAAAAGATGAAATTGAGTACAAATTGAGACTTTTTCCTGTGTGTCCTGCATGCTTTAGAAAAAGACTGCAATAATCATGTCTCATCAGTGATCTCAACAACGTCTCAAACTGTGCTCAGACTGGCTAAGATAGCTAAACAAATCAGATGAACATGAACTCAAACATTTTTCATAAAATTTTTCTAAGCTAGCCGCATTTTCATATTATCTGTGTGTCAACAATTGACTCATTAGTGTCTTTTTTTAAGGAATTTTGGGAGAAATATCTGAGAAAAAGATACTTGCAATTACCATTGATATGTGATGAAGTTGTACTGGTGAACCATAATGGCAGCTGGTGAAGCTGGTAAATTAACTAAAATAAATGGTGTATTTATTTATTAATTATGAATCAACAAATATTTATAATAAATACTATTAATAGGCCTATTTAATAAATAAAATTAATTTATATTTGATAAATGGAAAATCAGACTTATTAAATACAAAATTCATATATCATACATATTCATATTTAATCAATGTCCATGTTTAAATAAAATATTTTTTAACAGAATTCATTGTCATTATGCATTATCTGTGTCTCAACATTTGTATCTATCTTACAGACAAAGCATTATGAAATCATTTACTTACAGTTTGTGATGCAGCTGCTGTCAGATCAAATACAGTTGTCTGCCTCATCTGTTTCTTTGTGAACTCTCCATTACACTGTGCCTCGTTTACAAAACAAAATGCTCCGAACAAACATGTAATCCTCCGACGCGATCCAGGACAGCATTAAAAATAAACCACCATCCACTTGTTGCTGGTATCCTTCTGAAGACTCAACAGAAATTAGGAAATGAGCCATTTAAACAGGCGAACAGGTGTCAAGGCGAACGTTCCTTTATGCTTCCATTTACTCTTCCATTTGTCCTGTTGTCGACAGACTCAAGCGCCTGGATACATCAGAAACGCGCATCTGTATACTTTATCAAAGTCCCTTTAAGACAAGTCATTTCACTCGGCGGCCATCTTTGAAACATCTCTCGGCATGCAAGTGCAGCTCCATCTCTTTGAATGGGGAAACATCAAATTCTCCAAAGTTTCTATAGCAACCGGAGCTGGTAGCTGCAGTGACATGATGACTTTACTAATCAACGATTGGCTCTTTCATTTAGAAGGCGGGGCTTATTCACCATATTGGGCGTTGCACTTTCTCCCATTCATAAGTAATCGGAGTGCAACGTCTTCCCATAAATATAAAGTCTTTGATTGTATCCAGTGTAGACAGCGTCAGTGATTTTAATGGGTTTTACTTGTTTTTGACACAACACGAAGCAATGCTCACATCCAGTGTAGGCAAATGTCAGCCGTTAAGTGACTGAACGACAGTGGGCGGGGCTTGTGGTGCGATTATGTATAGCTATTCGTCGATGTCTTGCTCTGGAGGCAGGAATATGCAAACGCAACACGACGTCACAATTTAAAATCCAGCAATATCCAAACAAGCCATTTTTGGAGCTTGATTAAATAAATGCTTGTGTACAATGAGGAGGATGTTTTAATGGTATAAAGAACTCTTAAATGTTAAAAGATCAAGACAAAGTTGATTTCTCATGTCATGACCCGTTTAAATGTTTGCATTAAAACATGTAATAGTCTTTAATACTTGTGTGCATGCTTTTGAAACATTTATTGTCCTTACATATCTGTGGGACTGACTTGTGTCTTGACTTGTGACTGATTTTTTATTTCTAGAACACCTGCTTGCAAAGTGCGATACATTTTACTGGTGGAATGGCAGCTTTCTGGTGAAGCTGCTTAACTCAAGTAGTCTGGGTGGTAAAGCTAGTTAAAAGCTTTGTGGGGACACTAGTAGCCCATTCTAGGAATCATTTACATAATGGCAACTAACTTTGTCAATCTTTTCAGAAGGGTCCATGTATTGATATGAACTCATCCTGAGATTTTCATTTCACAAAATATACAGCAGGACATTTTAAACATATACATTTTTCCTTGGAGTTCCTGGCATCAGCTTTTACACTCTGATATCCCAATACCAACAATATAACAAGGCAGAACAAAATTGATCATGATTACTGCCTGGTGTCTTTTCCAAAATTGTGAATCCTGCTGTTTTCTTGTTCAGCCTCAGTTATTGCACAGAACACTAGCAGAAACAGACAAGCGGTCAGTGATACATTGCAGGGGTGTGTTTGATCAATGCGTCCTCTTTTTACCATTCACCGTGAGTTCTGTGCAGCATCTTTAATCTCATTCACTTCTTCAATGAGGAGCGATTGAATGGCTGCTGCTGGCTTTATTCAGCCATTCACCTCGAATGTAATGAGGGACAATGATGTACCACAGGCTTATTCGTCTGAACAGCCCAATCAATTCCTCGCACTTGCAATTCGCGCCATTAACAGGCATCGCCAAAACGGAAAAGATTGATAGCAAACCTCCTTTATTGTAGACATAAAGACCAGACATTTACAGATTTATTTACAGAGAGCATGCATCAATTACTGTTACAATTTAAAGAGTAAAAGAGCTACAAGCAGGGTCACTCCGTGTCAAATCAACCACATTTCAGAAACATCCCCGGGTCAAATTTTTTAATTCATTCATACTTTTTCTGAAGAAAGACAAACATAAATAGTGGTTAAAGCCAAAATATTAAATGTCATGGATGTATATTTAGCGAGTAATCCACTATTTTGTAGAGAGGGGTCAAAATGACAAATTTTACCTGAGATTTGGAGTCAAATGTATGGAAGCTTGTTTCCGCCACGGAATAAAACAGTTTAAAAGATAACTGCAACTTTTTATCTCACAATTCTGACTTTTTTCTCACAATTGCGAGAAATAAAGTCAGAATTGTGAGATACACCGATCAGGCATAACATTATGATAACAATATCCTAATATTGTGTTGGTCCCCATTTTGCTGCCAAAACAGCCCTGACCCATCGAGGCATGGACTCCACTAGACCCCTGAAGGTGTGCTGTGGTATCTGGCACCAAGATGATAGCAGCAGATCCTTTAAGTTGTAAGTTGTGAGGTGGGGCCTCCATGGATCGGACTTGTTTGTTCAGCACATCCCACCGATGCTCGATTTGGATTGAGATCTGGGGAATTTGGAGGCCAAATCAACACCTCAAACTCGTTGTTGTGCTCCTCAAACCATTCTTGAACCATTTTTGCTTTGTGGCAGGGCACATTATCCTGCTGAGCCACAGCCACCAGGGAATACCGTTTCCATGAAAGGGTATACATGGTCTGCAACAAAAGGTAGGTGGTATGTGTCAAAGTAACATCCACATGGATGGCAGGACCCAAGGTTTCCCAGCAGAACATTGCCCAAAGCATCACACTGCCTCCGCCGACTTGCCTTCTTCTCATAGTGCATCCTGGTGCCATGTGTTCCCCAGGTAAGCGACACACACACGCACCCGGCCATCCATGTGATGTAAAAAGAAAACGTGATTCATCAGACCAGGCCATCTTCTTCCATTGCTCCGTGGTCCAGGTCAGATGCTTACTGTTGGTGCTTTCGGCAGTGGACAGGGGTCAGCATGGGCACCCTGACTGGTCTGAGGTTACGCAGCCCCATAAGCAACAAACTGCGATGCACTGTGTATTCTGACACCTTTCTATCAGAACCAGCATTAACTTCTTGAACAATTTGAGCTACAGTAGCTCGTCTGTTTGATTGGAACACACGGGCCAGCCTTCGCTCCCCATGTGCATCAATGAGCCTTGGCCGCCCATGACCCTGACGCCGGTTCACCACTGTTCCTTCCTTGGACCACTTTTGATAGATACCGACCACTGCAGACCGGGAACACCCCACAAGAGCTGCAGTTTTGGAGATGCTCTGACCCAGTCGTCTAGCCATCACAATTTGGCCCTTGTCAAACTCGGTCAAATCCTTACGCTTGCCCATTTTTCCTGCTTCTAACACATTAACTTTGAGGACAAAATGTTCACTTGCTGCCTAATATATCCCAGTCCATGCCTCGATGGGTCAGGGCTGTTTTGGCAGCAAAAGGGGGACCAACACAATATTAGGAATATTAGGTCATAATGTTATGCCTGATCGGTGTATAAACTCTTACTTTTTTCTTGCAATTGCGACTTTATATCACGCAATTCTGACTTTAACTTGCAATTGCAACTTTTTTTCATGCAATTCTGACTTTAACTTGCAATAGCAAATTTATAGAGTAAAGTTTTGCAAGATGTAAACTGAAAATTGTGGGGGAAAAAGACAGAATTGTGAGATTAAAAAGTAGCAATTACCTTTTTTTATTCAGTGGCGGAAACAAGCTTCCATACAAATTAGAGGGGTAAAAATAAAGAAAGATTTAGAAAGATGGCAGCATCATTATTTTATTTTTACACAGATTGGTAGGTCTATTAGTTAAATCTGTTGACTTTCACAATCTTTGTTGCATTATATGCCAATGGTGACAGTTCAAAAATGGGAAAAAGCATGTTTTTTTGCCCAAAGTTTGCATGCCTGTAACTAAAGTTTTAAAGATATTCTCTTAATATCCTTTTATATTTTGTTTTTTAACACTTTTTTTTGGTATCCATATTTTAATGCCCTATATAGTTCAATTCCAGAAATAATTGGATCTCAATATGGCTCTAAGAGTAAATTGTTAAATTGTACACATTTTCAGTGGTCAAAAACCAAATGTGTTTCAGTTTTCATTCTGATACTTCTTGTCTGTTGTCAAAGAGGAACAGCTGAAGAAAAAAATGATGTTGAAAGTAGAAACGTATCTTGTTTTTTTTATTCTTAATGCTACTGTGCTTTTATTGCAGGCCGTCTTCAATAGCACTATAGTTAACCATGACACACTACTGCTGCAGCGTTTCCATAAAAACAGAGCAACAGCACCACCTTCTGCATCAACTACACACGATATCAATATCAGAAGAGATTATTTATGCAGATATTACACAATGAATACACACACAAAAAAATACAAAGTTGCTCATTCATGACAATAGCTGATATTGTCCCTGACCATTTAAATGAGTTAAAAATACACTGTAAAAATGAGTAAAATTTTAACTGTAAAAAAAAAAAGCTCGGAGACACCAGTATATGATGTATGGTTAACACAAGCAATTTTGGCTTGATAACTTAACACACATTCTACTGCAATTTTTTTATTACTCTTCAAGCACAAAACGCTATAAGTCCTATTTATTTTTGTTTTTTACTTTTTACCCAACTTTACCTGTTAACATTTCTTTATGAATCACATTAGGTGAGACTTTTTTGCAAGCATTTTAATTTTTGTTTATAAAAAAAAAAAAAAACCAACAACAATTACTTCTTAAACAATTTGAGCTACAGTAGCTCGTCTGTTTGATCAGACCACACGGGCCAGCCTTCGCTCCCCACGTGCATCAATGAGCCTTGGCCGCCCATGACCCTGTCGCTGATTCACCACTGTTTCTTCCTTGGACCACTTTTGATAGATACTGACCACTGCAGACCGGGAACACCCTACAAGAGCTGCAGTTTTGGAGATGTTCTGGCTACACTATACCAATACTACATCAATATACAAGCTGAAGATATTACATTTATTTGGAGGAAATATACTGAGCAGTGTTTATAAAAAACAACATTTATTAGTCACCTTCCAATTGACTATTCAACTGAGGGTACAGAGACAATACTGAAGATGCTAATAATGAGAGGAAAGACGGCAAATCAAATTGATACAAGCAAATGGAATGTGGTACAAAGAAACCAAACAAAAAAAAAAAGTAGGCATAAATACAAAATACAACTGACAGCACAGCCGTAGTACATCATATAACTAAAAGAGATATCTAATTTACAACTCTACACCTTGTTGAAAAGGTCAAGCTACTTAGAGGCGAGGTTCAGTGCTGCAAATCCATACAGTACATGAGTGGGACCCGTAACAACAAATGCAAGTATTGCTGTACTGAAGGTCCTCGCCAAGTGAGGTGTGACGCCTGGCTGTTCACAATTTGAGCTTTTTCCTGCGGCCACGTCCATCAGCGGTCCCGTCCTGCTTGCGTTTCTGGGCCTACGGGGAAAGAGGCACAGGTCATTAAATATTACTCTCCAACTTTAGAGCTCATCTTCAATATTTCCAGCAGTTGTTGTGATGAAGAACATGACTGGCACAAGCTCACCGAAGACGTGCGAGGGCCTCTCTTCTTCTTCTCTGCTTTCTCTCGCTCCTCCAGCTCCATGTTCTCACGTTCAATGAGCGTGATGAGTGTGTTACATCTCCTCTGGAGCTCCTGTGGTTACATAAACACATATACATAACAGTGTTAGGAGTTCTGAAAGTTAGCGGGATTTCATACTTTAATAGGAGCAGAATATGACATGCCATTTCCCCAAATGTATTAAACCAGCATACCCTACCCTCTAATAAGTTCCTGTTTATTAATTTCTTAATTTTATTTGTGTAAATACATGTATGCCACCTTTAAACAGTCTATGTAGATAAACACAAATGCCATGTCAGATGCAGCTTCTGTTCCACCTTTGCAGTTTAAAGATAACATTTGTTGATGCGGACTCTGATTTTGTTGATTAGTAACAAGTCCATAGTATTCTGATTGTTTGAAATAACTGGTTAAAATTAAGTATGTGACATAAGACTACACAGATACATTTAATTAAGGTAATTACAAAAATTGTAATTGCAAATTGTAAATGCCACTTATTGCAAATATTGCCCCTCAAATGGAAAAGGTAAAGTAATAAAAAATGATAAATCTCACCATGGCCGTGCGGGACTTGAGGAACCAATCAAAGCGGAACTGTGGCGAGTTGCGTATGCACTGGCGCAGCTCATCATAAACGCTCTCCTTGTCAAAGCCCAGTTTGTGCAGCATGCAGATGAGAAATCGATCCTCCTCCTCTGTGTAGTTCTTCCCTTTGTTTGTGCCATACGAGATCCTGAGCTGATGGAACGGCGCCTTATAACGGCCAATCTGGAGAGAGAAACAATATAGATATTAACAGCTAAAGCTTTGTCACTTAATACTAAAGTAATATTGAGTACTTATTTATTATAATAATAATAATAATAATAATAATAATAATTATTATTATTATTATTATTATTATTATGATAGTACTTATTTAAAATTAACACTTTTCTTACAACGAAAATAACTTTAAACGTTTGTTTACTTCATGTTTTATTGCATTTAAATGTTCAAAGTGCAAAAGAACAATAATAAAGAATGAGAACCTTTTTAGACATCTTTTCTGGCATGTTTTAGTCCAGATTAAAATATTTGTTTAAGCAAATGTGTGAAAATAAATATTAAGTCTTTAAGAGTTTTTAGCAAATACAAAAATCTGAATGGCTGTTTAAAAACATGTAAATGACAAGCGGTCTCCACTCGTTTCACCAGCGTCCACATCCGCATCTGCCTACTTCCATACTATATAATAGGTGAAAGACTACTAGTATGTGAGCCAAGTAGTATGTCTAAATTTTTCCAATTTTCCACTGCATGGTATGGCTCACTTTTCGGGGGTTTTCCACTGTGTACAGTACCTAGTACTTATTTTAGTGCCACCTCGGTTGAGATTCCAAGCAAGCCATACGGATACTAAACTGTGACGTGTAAACACTGCAGATTACTGATTGGTCAGAGAGAATAGTCTCTACCAGCGTCATTGGATTTGACACGAGACACCAAACCCACTAGATTTAAATAGTCAGCAACAGCCACCACAGTATCATTTGTTCACAGGACTTTAAACGACCATCGCATGCAACTTGAAAAAAAGAAATGGCTGTATCGTGGTCAGCAGATGAGGTGGCGGCGCAACTATAACAATCAGTCTATAATCCCACCCACATTGAAGCGGTACTAAACTGCAGTGGAAAAACAAATCGAGCCAAAGTAAAGTGAGCCAAGCCAAGCTGTGCCAAGTCGGAACACGCAGTGGAAAAGTGGCTTACTTCTGGCGAGATTCTCGCATTCGATGGACGCTTTACTATCCCATGAGGCCACGGGAGAGGTTTTGAATGGCAGTGAAGAAACACAACTGAAGCCGTAGGTCACATAAGTGACAACATGGCAGATGTAGTACGTCTGAATTTCATTTACAGTACACACACTCATACTATATAGAACGTACTTTAACCGATGCAAAGTATGCACCAACTAGTGCATACTTCAAGCCCAAGTTGAGGATAGTGTGTGCATGCCTCCTTTAAGCAGCATACAGACAGTGTTGTTAAATTTAACTGGGTTGATGGAAAAGCAGCATCCAAACAATTTGTAATAAGGTATATCTATAATACCAGGCATGTTCATCACCGCGATATATCACGCTACCAAAGACTATGTCTAGACAGAAGTGTGGCTCACTTTAGAGTCCAATGCTTTTTTGATACTGATTCTCCTCTGGATTCTGGCCTCTCCTCTCTCGATCTGAGCCATGATCTTCTCGATGTCCTGCAGCTCATTGCAGCGCTCCCAGAACACAGCTGCACACAAACACAACAGACCTCAATCATACGTTTCCTGCATGTGGTTCAGCGGTATAAGGTGACGGACAGCGTTTCAACATACCAGAATATTCCATGACCTCCTCTGGGGTTTTGCCCTCCACCTCCCGGGCAATGTTCTCAATGTCATCTCTTCCCCACTTCTCATTGGCCTTGATGAACTGGTTGAAGTCACGCTTGGTCCAAATAGTAAAACCCTGGATATAGATGACATATCGAATGAACATCAGTACACGAACATCATCTCATGGACTCTAGCAGGTTGAGCACAATTTAGACTGGGATAAGAAGTTTCATGTTAATGCAGTGGGATTAATTTTACTTAAAAGGTGGCATGCAAGTATGAAAAGATGGGGAAGTACACTCCACTGGGTTGGCACATGAAGTCCCTGATGGGATTTACCTGTGAGAGGAGGTTCTCCTTCTCCTCCAGCTCTTCCTCATTAAGCGGTTCAGCTTCATCGATCTTGGCCTGTTCCTCTTTCTGCATTTGGGCCGAGTTGGGCAGATCGGGGTTTCTTGGCACCTGTTAGCACAGTGACATTACACATTAGGAATGTCAGAAGGGATGATTGCTTCTCATAACATTATTCACAGCATGTTAATGTGTGGACATACTGAAAGTCAACATGAAACTTCATCTGCAATCCATTTTACTTTTATAACATGCCATATGTATGAGTAAAATAGTTTTTTTATTTTGAATAACACTGAGTCATCAGCCGCGTTTCCACTGTCAGGCCAAATGTGGGCGTGCTAGTCCGTGCCAGGGCCAGTCGCATTTCCACTGTCACTTCCGGGGCTTGATCGGGCCTCGTCATGGCTTCCTCAGGGCCAAACGGCCAGGGTTTTTTGGCCCGCCGAATACCTTGGTCCAAAGCGGGCCAGCTCAGGCTTGAGGAGTGGTCATGAACAAATGCAGGGTTTATCTGAGTCTGGAGACGCCAGCGCCGCGGATGATTTCATATACCAGCATTAAAGACTTTTAAACTCATTTTAGCTCAAAACTCACTTTCAGACAGCAGCGAGTGTTTGAAATAACTTCTGTTTGTGATCCGATGTGGATTCTGATCACCGTATAAGACAGAAATATTTATATGCGATGCAAAAGACACTTTTATGCACTCTATAACCATTACTATAGTAAACATGGTAAATACGACCGCTTGAAGAAATCAGACAAATCATATAGGCTCTCTCAATCTTGAATTTATTTTATCTGTCAGTACGTCTCATCGCTTTACACCGGTCTGATATCCATATTTAGCTCCGCATGTCATAAAATAAAGCAACTCCAGTTTTTCGAGAGCTTCCTCTGTTTCTCTGACTGATTATAACTGTACTGGGACTGTCACTGGAAAGAGTGCTAAAGCTCCTCAGGTCATATTTTTGGTGGAAAAATTTGTAGAACAGTAATTTCTTTCTAAACGTGATGTAATAGGCTACTGTCCTGTGACTACAAATAAACAGAAACAGACGCAACTGAATAACGTGTGTCCTTTCTTTTAAACGGTAAATAACACTTTCTGTGGAACTAATGTGCAATCTTGACGAATTCATGATCAATGTATCACTTATTATTCTAAAACATTGATTTTCGGGTTTTAAATCTTTAAGTAAACGACAAAAATGCCAACAAACGGCCGCTTTTATCATGTTCGTTTTGCGATCTCACCAGTTTCCAGAGATTTCTTTGATTAGTTTTCTGATAAAACTTCCATTTGTTGGTGAAATGATGGGTTTGTGTGACATTGTTCCAGAGGCGTGTTAAGGGCGGGTTTTAGTGACGCACTGCCTGCTTCTAGCCTGATGGTGAAAACATAGCATGGTTTTGGGCTCGGTGCTACAGGTCCGAGGCTATTAGCCCGGCCCGTTGAAAGCCCTGGCTCGCACTGGCACAACAGTGGAAACGCAGCTTTCCGCAATTAGACCCAGAGTGTGTATTAAGAAAGTAAGCTACTGTTCAAAAGTCATTAAGATTTTTTTTTTTTTGAAGAAAACAAGCTTTTACTCAGCAAGGACACATTAAACTTATCAGAAATGACAGTAAAGATATTTATAATATTTCAAAACATTTCTATTCCAAATAAATGCTGTTTTGTTTTTTTTACTTTCTATTCAAAGAATCCTGAAACAAATGTATCACCGTTTCCACAGAAATATAAAGCAGCACAACTGTTTTCAACATTGATAACTGATCATATTAAAATGATTTCTGAAGGATCATGTGACACTGAAGACTGAAGTAATGATGCTGAAAATTCAGCTTTGAATCACCAATTTTAAAATATATTCACATAGAAAACAGTTAAATTGTAATATTTTCACAACATTTTTACTGTATTTTTAAATAAATGCAGCCTCTGTGAGCAGAAGAGACTTTTGAGTGGCACATTTGAATGGTAGTGTACCTTGACCCCAACCTGAACTTCAACACAGACACACCTTGTAGCCAATGGTCTTCCTGTAATACAGGATCTCCTTCTCCAGCAGCTCAAACAGCCGAGGGGGAAAGAACTGGAAGTCTTGGACATTGGGCTGTTTGGGAGGACGGGGAGCCTGAGGGAATCAGATGAAAAAAAAAAATTAAAAAAAAAAAAAGTCCATTAGAACAGCTCTAGAGAACAGGCTTTGAATTGAAATGCCGATTACGGTCAACAGTGTCAGGGCTAATAATACCTTTGGTGCTTTGGGCTCGCTAACTCGCAGTGCCTCTCTGAAGTAAGCATCCACAGCGTAGTTCGCCTTGCGCTCTCTCTTGGGTGGCTCAATCCAGTTAGTGATGACCTGAGGAGGAGGGGAGTTCAGATCAGTATATAAATGTTAACCATAGAGTATAATGACAAGAACTTGTTGCAGTTTGTAATGCATTACCTTTTTCTTTTCTCTGTAATCTTCACCCTCAAAGTTGTACACGCTGTTCTCTGTGTCCATGGTGAAGTTTTTCAGCGAGCTTTCTCCAAGATTGGCCAGCTTTTCCTTCATCTCCATGGTCTAAAACAAACATTTGCTCTAAATTAACTGAAACATTGTGGTCATTTTCATACTTCTGTTTAGCTTTGTGAGGCAGCTTCCCCAAGATTAAAAGGTCATACCTTCTTCTCTCCTCTCTCCAAGATGGCATCAATGTCTTCATCGGTGATCTCACTCTCCTTAGAGGCGAACACGTGAGTGGCACCATGCCGAATGATGGACAGCATTTCATCTTTACCCAGTTTGCTCATGTTTGGATCGACCAGCCTGCCTGTAGGGAAGCAATAGTTTTAATCAAGTTTAAAATCAATAAATAAAAATGATGAGAATTTAGATAAAATGTATATCTATATAAAATTAATAATTTATAATATAATTAATGTTTTAGAAAAATGTAGAATTATAAAATGTAAATACACATCCATTTGTCTATCAATAATGGATGTGTGTATTTACATTTCATAATTATTTAAAATAATAAAATGACAAAATAAAGAATGTATAAAATAAATAATATTGAAGTATATGAAGTAATAATCGCTTTTTGAATTTAAATTACATTAATTATAAAAAAAGTTGTCACTAATCATTTTATAAATATTAATACATTTAATTGGAAAGAATTCAATAGTATTAATAATGTTTAAAATCAATAAATAAAATAAATGAAATGTATAATATTATGAAACAATAAATTTAAATAACATTTTTCAAAAAGAGATTGTTAGAAAAAAAAAGTTGTCATTAATCATTTTATAAATATGAATTAAATTGGAAAGCAATAGTATTAATCATGTTTAAAATCAATACAATTATGAAATTATTAAAATATTAAAGAAATAATTAAAATAAAAAGATTTTTCAAAAAGTGATTACAGTAATTAGAAAAAAATATTATATAAAATATTAATAAATTAAGTAGCTGATTATGTTTGTTTCCCATCTTACCTTGCTGAATGACAATGGAGTCCAAGCGGAGCTTCATTTCAGCACGCTCCACAATTCTTTCCTCAACTGTATTTTCCGTGATGAACCGGAACACACGGACCTGTTTCTTTTGACCAATCCTGTGGGCACGATCCTGAACAAAAAATTTCCCATGAAAATGAATTAACATTCCATTCCAGAAGAGGTTTGATGCTGCTTCGGAGAGAAGGACTTTTTAATGAAGTTCTGATGAAAGGAGAATGCAATATGCTAGCCACGAGTCCAAATATCAAAGCAACAACAAATCCATTGAGTAAATTTGTCGAAAAAGATGCCAACATGAATACTGACCATAGCCTGAAGATCCACTTGAGGATTCCAGTCAGAGTCGTAGATGATGACGACATCAGCGGTGGCCAGATTGATACCAAGACCTCCTGCTCTGGTGCTCAACATGAACACAAACTTTGAACTGTTGGGCTCATTGAAGGCATTGATGGAGACCTGAGGAGATGAGAAGAATGTTACTTTATCATCAATCATTGGTGCTTATTTACTGAGTTGTTCTGCTGTACCATGAGAAAAGCTAAATACTTTGAAATTCATGCGCGAACACGCACTTTAGATAGCATATAATATGAGAAAAATCGATTTCATACCTGTCGCTCCTCGTGAGGAGTCTGTCCATCCAAACGACAGTAACCGTAGTTACGCCACATACAATAATCCTCCAGAATGTCCAGCACCCTGGTCATCTGACTGAAGATCAGCACACGGGAACCTGCAGGAAGAAAACCGCGCCGTGTTAAAAGCCACATGTCAAGACGATTCAAATGTTTACATTTGCAAAAGACTTCTGGCAAGAGTGGTCACCTTGCTCTTTCAGCTTGGGCAGCAGCTTGTCCAGCACCACCATCTTTCCACTGTTGACCACCAGGTGGAGGTCAGTGGTGTAGGGTGGGCCTGGCTCCGCTCCATCAAACAAGTAGGGGTGGTTGCAGCATTTCCTGAGCTGCATCAGTACGTTCAACAGACGCATTTTGTCCATCTTACCCGCAGAGTTCAGAATGTCAATATCCTTCATCAATATCTTGGTGTACCTAAAGGGAATAATAAAAGTTCATTATTTGTCTGTTGATTCTGACACTTTGTCCAATACATCAAAAACGGGTCATATTATTGCCTTTAAAAAATGGCTAATAAATAAACCAAAAAGCATATTTTTTTAGGCATTTATTATTATTAATAATTTACCATTCTCTCTGCATCTTGCTGAGCCCAATATACATCTTTATTTCCTTTTTGGGGAGGAGAGACTTCTCCACATCGGCTTTGATACGCCTCAGCAGGAATGGACGAAGTACCTGTACCATTGTGAGATTTATTAGTTACATTGCAGAGCAAAGAAATTGCTTTAAAAAAAAAAATCATTATTTTTCATTATTATAATGCAACTTGGAGTTGTGAGAAAATGGGATGCGTGTGACAGAGCGTCAGATCCACGTCATGTTCGGCAGCGGCAGATCTTAAAGTGACAGCAGCCACTAATGATGTCTGTCATTAATGTTAAATCACAGAACAAAGGTAACCCGGAAAAGTTATTCACTGCTCTTGACTAAAGAACTTTTACAGCTTTAATAAGAATTTAAGAATTAATCTACATTTAAATATTAATTTATACAGTGCAGACTGTTTGATAACTTTATTCAATTTCTGTAGCCTATATTTCCTACCCGTTAGACAGAAAGGGCACAGGTAAATATGACATTTATTATGGGTTTATGTGAGGATTGTTTTAAGTTCACTTAAATTAAAAGTTGTTATTTTTGAAGCCTAATAAAATGTTAAAAAGCTTTCAATTACACTGTAATGTTGATAAGTGTTTTTAACTGCGATTAAATCACAGAAAAAATGTGATTAATCTAGTTAATTTTTTTAACCGACACTAGGGTCCTTAAAGCAGGCTTTATTTTCTCAATACAGAATACACTTATCCCTTTTGATTTTGCATTGCACTCACAGTATGTAGACGTTCCACCAATTTTGTGTCACCCAGACAGTTATTGGTGTCAAACCAGGAATCAAAATCCTGCACAAAGTGGAAAGACAAAAGAGCACCTTCAATATCAGAGTTACACTTATGACAGATTCAGAAAATGTAAATGTTTCACAGAAAGTTAACCTTACCTAACCTAAACATAAACCTTTAACAACATGTGGTAATGTCAAAGAACGCAAAAGACAGAATTGAGTGAAAGTGGCACCTCTGAGGAGTTGAAAACGTCTGGCAGCAGGAAGTTCAGCAGCGCCCACAGCTCATGAAGGTTGTTCTGCAGTGGGGTTCCAGTAAGCAGCAATCGATTTGTAGTCTTGAACTCTCGCACAATCTCTGAAAGCTGAGAGAAAAACGTTAACATTAATATTTAAGTGCAGAAGCTTTTTTGAAAATGTGCTGCAGCTGGAAGGCGGATGCAACTGCAAACCTTCGATTTCTCGTTCTTGATACGGTGAGCCTCGTCAATGACCAGGTATCTCCAGTTGAACTTTTTGAAGACGGCCCTCTCGATAATGACCATTTCATAGGAGGTAACGCACACATCCCATTCACCTGGCAGCAGCGTGTCACGGACAAAAGCAGTCTACAACCAGACGGGAGTTATTAGATGGCCAGATGTTTATAAAAGTTCCAGAAAGGATTTCATCCAGCCCTTCTTCACAATAAAATCATTTGAAATCCCTACTTACTCTTTCATCCCTGTCCCCAATGAGGCAGACTGCTCGTAGTGAGGGAACCCAGCGCTTGAACTCATTCATCCAGTTATACAGGGTGGATTTGGGCACCAGAACCATGTGAGGTCCAGGAATGTTTCTATAGTGCTTCATGTAGCCCAGCAGAGAGATGGTCTGAAGAGTCTTACCAAGACCCTGATGGGACAAGAAGTGCGAGACATCTGATTAGAAGAAATTTCCAATTTCTGGTTGCTGAAATATTTTAGAGCTAAACATAACTACAAAAAATATATATATGGGCTACAGGAGTTTCCAGAACATTTCCAGGCTTGGAATCCACAATTTAAAAACAAAGATATGATATTTGTACATTTTCTAATAAAAGGACAATGAGTTGATGGGCGGAGTCATACCATTTCATCAGCAAGGATCCCATTGATTCCATTCTCATAAAGGGAAATGAGCCAGTTCAGTCCACGGACTTGGTAGTCTCTCAGTTTGCCGGTTTTCACATCTGTCAATAAATGTTCATTGGCCATAATAAGTTTTTTTTTTTTAATTACCAAGAGGCCACTGACATTATGTGGCGCTACATCGACATTGTGTTTATAATAGTGTTTAATTGTGCGTATTACTCACAAGAAGGCGAATCGTCAAAACGTGTGCAAACGCTGGTGGCCTTGCTGCTCTCACTTAGCAGCTCCTCATCCTCCTCCTGCTCAGTTCGACGGTGGCGGTTACTAAAAAAAAAAAAAAAAAATCATTAACACATGGAGTTGACACTATTAGAGTTATAAGCTAAACAAAATAATAAATGTAATAATAAAAGCTGCAAGATTTTTGGGGGGGGTTAATTGTGATTTTTCTGATAAAAACTGTGATAGCGATTAAACAAAAAAAAACCTCCAGGTTTGTTGTGCTTGTTTGTAGGGCTAAACAATTTGGCCAAAAACTGTATTATATATCAATATACAATACATCACTTTAATAATAATAATTTGTGTGTATACAATATATGCACTAACAAAAATATCAAACAAGAAATATTACTATTGTAATTTCACAGTAAATTTAAGTTTTTACAGTAAAAATGCTCTGAGACATTAAAAACACTGGATCATGAGATGCTCATGTAAAATAACAGTGCCGCATGAAACATAGATTGTATACATTTATCATATAAATCGCAGTATTTGCTAAGCCATATTTTGATTTTGGTTTTATTTCAATCAATCACACAGCTGTTGTAATAGTACCACGTGCTACATGCTGTTTAAATATACATTAAATAATCAATAGAGCAGAACAGATTTTAGTGTTAAGTAACATCTTAACCTTTCAAGACAGACCCACAATGATCTCTGTGATTGTTAATCCGTGGTATCACTGGCAGCATGATTTTTATGGAGAAAACAAATGGGGAAAAATACTTCTGAAACCAATTGTGCTGGAAAAGTGTGGGAAAACTCACTCTCCAACAGAGAGCAGGTTCTGCTTCTCGTCTTTTTTGATGCGAGGGCGTCCAGGCTTCATCTTCAGAGGTGAAGTTGGGGTCTTCTGGGCAGCTGGTTGGATGAAATGAGCAAACACTTCCGTCTGCTTCAGGAGGTACTCGAATCTGTTGGTCCGGTCTGTTTTCTGTTTAAACAAAGCAGTTGAAGTCAACAATAGATACGTCCCATCTACTTACAGATCAACTTTTTTGCATAATTGTAATATGCATTTATAACTCAAGTAACTTTCATTGTTATGGAAGGCTAAATGCATTACCACTTTTTCTTCATATCCACCTGGCTGGTCCTTCTCCTTTGCTGAGGGAGGTGATGACGAGTGCGCTTCACTATCCATTGCTGTATCCGATGCTTCATCAGGACCATTTTCTGAAGCATCATCCTTAAAGAGAAAAAATTATGTAATGAACTGCAAGAAGAAAAAAAAAAATGATTTAAAGCCAAGATTGATGGATACGCCTAAATGTCATTGTATGGTGACTTTTGTGACATCGTTCAGTGGCGGGTAATTCCCCGTTCAGCGTCACACAGGAAGACTCACATAACCGAACTTTTATTTTGAATTAAATCTACAATAAGAAGAGTCCAAATGGATAACTATAGTTTAAGCAATACAAAAAATATGTTCCGCATGACCCATATATATATAAAAATGTGCTTTATTCAAAAGTAAATCTAACACCACCACCATTGCGTGTCATATTCAGCTAATTCATACGTTAACACCACATCAAACCGGGCATCTCTCTAACTCCATCCCTAAATCTGCCAATTTACCAGGGAAAGGGGTGATCAAATGTTGTTATGAGTGTGAAAATGGACGACGATCTACTAATCTGTTCATCTAAGCCGGAACAATACATGCTAACAAAAACTTTCAGCTGCACTCTCACGAGACGCGCGCGGATGGTTCGTCGACGCTTTGTTTCCAGCTCCATCAGTCCGTGTTTTAAAGTCCCAAATGAACTGGGGTGTAATTATGAGAGGGACAGGGTGGAAATGAACCGCTTACCTCTGCCGGACCGGCCAAGTTCAGTTGGCTCGGCTCTTCCCGCTGCGGCTCCTGCTCCATGCTGCTCTCTGTTTGGGACATGATTGGCTGACTAATTCCGTTATTTCACTATAGACACGAGTAATTCCGTTAAAATTAAGTCCCAAAAGCCGAAAAAGTATATAGGTTTGATTGGAAAGTTTCAAAATATTGCCCAAATAGAGCAAGCACACCACGCGTCATTCGCGGCCCCCGGCTTTTCTGTTGACACTGTTCCCGCAAACGGGCCCGGCTATAGATATCGCGAGATTTCCGCCGAGTGTGACGTCACCGCGTGCACTTAAACAGTACACGAACAACAAATGAATCTGTCTATCTTATTACTATTCCTTGCAACAACAAAAAAAAAATCATTCATGTTTTCTTTTTTTTACGTTCAGGAAAGATGTTTAATAAATTCAGTTTCTTGTAAGACTCTTCTATGGTGTAATAATAGCCTAATATGAGAATCATTTGTGACCCTGGACCAGTCATAAGGGTAAACTTTTTAAAAATGAGATTTATACATCATCTGGAAGCTGAATAAATAAGCTTTCCATTGAATATTTGGCCGAGATACAACTATTTGAAAATCTGGAATCTGAGGGTGCAAAAAAATCTAAATATTGAGAAAATCGCCTTTAAAGTTGTCCAAATGAAGTCCTTAGCAATGCATATTACTACTAAATAATATTTTTATATATATATTTATATATTTACAGTAGGAAATTTACAAGATATCTTCATGGAACATGATCTTAACTTAATATCCTAATGATTTTTGGCACAAAAGAAAAATTTATAATTTTGACCCATACAATGTATTTTTGGCTATTGCCACAAATTTACCCGTGCGACTTATGACTGGTTTTGTGGTCCAGGGTCACATTTAGGAACTTCATGTATTGTAACCAGTGTTTGGAGTAACACATTACAAGTAACGCAAGTTACGTAATCTGATTACTTTTTAGTAATCTAGTAACTAGTAAAGTAACGCATAACTTTTACATTTACAATAAAATATCTGAAATGCGAGCATTTACTCATCTCACTTGCACAAAAATATATATACATATATATATATTCCTCAAAATGACTAAAAACAGTGAAATGCAAACTGAATATTACACAAACCTGCAATAATTAATTAGTCTATTTTAAATTACACAGATATACTTTATGTATTTAATTTCACTTTATTAACCAATGTATTTGCTAATAACCTTCGATGATCCAATTCAACCTTATGAATAAGCAAATATGACTTTAGATAAATGTCATTTTTTGTTTTTATTGCTGAAGTGTTGAACTTTCTTTTCCTGTATCCTAAATTTGGAAAGATGTTTGTTAATATGTTCATGAACATTTTCTTGGGGTTTTTTTTGTTTAAGACTGTTCTGTTTGGTTTTTCTAACTTTACTGAATCAAAAGCGAAGGAATGTCTTTTACCGTTACTTGCCCAATTCCATTCTGAACCTAATTTAGTAAACAAACCCCTTTTTAAAATTGTTTTTGAAACGGAACTGTATATCTAAACAGTTCCTAACTTCTAATAAAATGAATACAATTTAAAGCTGTTTAAGAGCATGTGGTTTCTAGTTATTTTACTAATGTGCTGATATATAATTTTCTCTTAATGTGCATTATTTAATTTATATTTATTTCATTGTACTTTGTGTTTAATTCTCTTAGCATTCTTTCTCAAACTTTGCAGGCTGGCTACACAGTAAATATTTACACTGTTATTGCCAAGAAAAAAAAACTGATTAATTGAAGTCACTTTTAGCATTTGCTGAGTTAAATTCATTCTTGTGTGAATGCATGCCAGTGTGGTCACAAAAATGTTTTGAATATTTGCATTACTATAATACCATTAGGCTATACTTTTTAAATATTTTCTTAACTTTCTCATTCTTAAATCATAATTCATATTATGGCATAGGCTATTTTAAATACCTAGTAAAAACCCATGGAACGTGAACAGGATTCCTTTCCTAATGGAATTTATATCATAACTTAAAAATCAATTTAATAATTGGATTTTAATAGGATTCCAACTCAACGCGAAACTGGATATTTTAAATAGCAAGTACATAACAATATTATGGTTACTAATAGAATCATGGAGATTTTACTTCACTCATGTCGCGTGCCATCTCTTTAAGCTCGCGCGTGAGGAATCTTGTGCCGTGTCAAGCGCGCGCGGCGTCTCGCGCAGCAGCAGAATTAAACGAGATCATTTTTTAAAACACAGATACATGTTCCGTTTTCAGGTAAATATGTGCTTTCTTATTATGGTGTAAGTCGAAATCGCTCTGTTTAAAGAAAGCTAATGAGAAAAGTGCTGTTTAGAAGATTTATACTCGCTTTTTTATACGGCTTTGTTTTTCGACCCTACAGTTAGCGAGCTAAAATTGTTTGTGGAGCCTAACCGTCGGTTTTCTCTGGTGCTGATATTGAATTAAATGTAAAAGCTTAATGGAATCTATAATAGCCAACTGTCCTTGGCATATACCCGCCGTTTTGCGTTCAGGGTCGCCCAGATGTGTGATATTAAACCTTTGGCCTTGTTAGCATGTTAGCGAGGCCGCGCTAGTCAACTAACAGGAGCAATGTAAACGCACTGGGATGACTTTAATTTTCCAAGCAATATCAATTTATCTGACGACTGTGAGCATGATTTTTATCAGGGCAAAAGAGTTTCTGCGAGATTTCTGATTATCTGCGGTGTTCTATAACATCAGGTGTTACTGCGTTTAACAGTTTACATAATCAGTATTGGTAACTAACTTGTAAGTTGACGCATTTCTAGTACCTGATACATCTTTTTAATTGTGTGTAAATGATTGAGAGTAATACACCCCAACACTGAGCATGTTGTTTTGGGGTGAGCACAAGCCCAGTGTTATAACTGTGCAGCATCTCTCCCTGAGACCACTGTTTTCCTCCTCCCTTACTTCTATGACTTATTGCAAATAAAAAGTTGTTTCTGTGCTGTTTTGTAGTCTTTTGACGATGACTGCACCCTGGAGGAGGAGGAAGGGTTGGTAGAGGAAGAAGATGAAATTGACCAGTTCAATGATGACACTTTCGGTGCAGGGGCAATCGGTAAGTTTGTCGGCAAATCTTGCACCTGGATTTATGGATTTACCCTATAAAGCCTAGGCCTGGTTTCACAGACAGGGCTTAGATTAAATCAGGATTAGGCTTTAGTTCAATTAGAACATTTAAGTAGCTTTTAAAAACGTGCCTTAGAAAACAACATTACTGGTGTGTATCTTGAGACAAAACAATGGCACTGACATATTTTAAGATATGCTTTCAGTTAAAACAGCTCAAACACATTTTAGTCTGGGACTAGTTTAAGCCTCGTCTGTGAAACCAGGGGCTAATGTATCGTATTTGATAAATTAATTTCTAAGGCCTCTAAATTACCAATATAATCCAAACCTTGCTGAAAAACCTGCCATACACAATCTACTAGGGCTGGACCAGAATATTTGTTCGGTGGGTTGGTACACACACCTGGCATCCCCCTCGAAACGTTTCCCATTCGCGCTTGAATATGTTTACACTATAAAATCTGGCGAAATACAATACTTTTTTTTTTTTTTTTTTTTTTACAATTATCTTATAGCCTAGCTGTTTTTAATAGGATGGACAGTTGAATAGGAACCCAACCTCGTTATACTTAATAAATATATCTGCTTCTTCTTAGCCTAAGTGTTCCCTGCAAGGCTGCAACTGAGGTTTCTCTGTCTAGAGCGCACAACTGCAGGAGCTTATGCCTGAGCTTGCATTTTGAGTTAAGCTGCGTTGGTTTGACATTGTGGAAAATAGAATCAAAATGTATTAGCCTTTTTACCCATTAGGGATGTGATGGTGAGGAAATTTCCCCTCACCGTCACATTATAGTGCTTGTGCACTGTGCGGCCGTGAACGAATGACAGTGCGACTGTGCGCATTTTACTTTCGGTTTAGAATTAGCCCCAATTATTTGCCAAATATTCGGTGTTGATTACTACCTAAGCTTCGAAGCCCTACAATCTACTAAAGGCTTTCTGCCCTCTAATTGATAGTTTATACTTAAAAGGCCTTTTAGTATCATTATAAAAAATGTCCACCTTCAGGTCGTGGTACAGTGTGTTTTTGGTGTGAATTCTTTAATGATTTTGATTAAGTAACGAGCATCTTTTATATAGTTAGTAATGTCAAGATTTTGAAGAAGAACATTTACTGGACGGAAGCAATAAAACCAAAAATTGCATTATGGCTTAGTGCGATTATTGAATAACTAAGATTGATTTAATAAAATATAAATAGCTGCATGTTTCAAAGTGTGTCAAAGCATGTTTTCACTGTCTCAGAACAGCTTGATTTTTAATTTTCACAATTGTGCAAATTTTTTTTGTTAATTTTTTTTAAATACTCAATTTTTTACAGTAAAATTACAAGTGTAATGTTTCTTGTTGTAATATTTCCCTCCATAGATAAACTCTTACAGTATTTGGGAGAATAGTATGGGCTTCGGTCCTGTTAGTGTTAGATCCAGTTAGATTTCAAGAAGAACATTTACTGGACAGAAGCATTTTAGGTTTACTTAATTTAGAAAAAAATCATGTTAAAATGTGGGTATCAAATATGATCCATCAGGCTTTTGAGCAGCGTTTATTTGTTCATCTCTCAATCATTATTATATTGCATTGTATCTATGTTTTACCCCCACAATTAAAACTACAGAGATTTGATCTTAAAAATAAGCATTTAAATATCATCTTACATATTTTTGGGAGATATAGAGGGACAACTGATTTTTATACATAATGCCTTTCAAAAGTTTGGGGTCTGTAAGATTTTTTTATGAATGTTTTTGAAAGAAGTCTCTTTTGCTCACTACTTTTGATCAAAAATACAGAAAAAACTGCAAAATTGTGAAATATTATTACAATTTAATTACTGTTTTTTTTTTTTAATTTGAATATATTTTAAAATGTAATTTATTCCTGTGATGCAAAGCTGAATTTTCAGCATCATTACTCCAGTCTTCAGTGTCACATGATCCTTCAGAAATCATTCTAATATGATGATTTGATGCTCAAAAAACATTTATGATTATTAGGATTATTTAGGATTTTTTGATTATTTTGCACTGTCTATTAACAGCATTTATTTGAAATATGATTCTTTTATAACATTATTAATGTCTTTACTGTCACTTTTGATCAATTGAATGCATCATTGCTAAATAAAAAGTATTAATTTCACTTGTGGGACAACGCTATCCTGCATCACTTCACACACAATGAGTCGAAAGAGAATTTTAGACGACACTACATTCATTTATTATATTCAACAACAGCTCGTTCCGTCTGTGCATCATTCGTCATCATGCCATTTGTACGTCATTGCGTATGCGCAAAACTTTCCATGTCCTATCGAACGGATTAGAAAAGATTTATCCCACCCCTCTCATCCTGATTGAAATTTCAATGGGTTTGGGCATATTTTTTTTTTGTTCCGATTGAGGTGTTTAAATGGAGCATTTTCATTTGGATTGGACTTTTAAAACCGTTTGTAATCGGAATACAATGCTCCATGTAAAGGCACCTATTGACATCAGATAGTATCATCACCTCATTAAAATATATTTTCCTCTCTAGATGATGATTGGCAGGAGCAGCACGCCCGCCTCGCAGAGCTTGACGAGCTTGTGCGAGATGTGCAGCCGGAAGCGGCCGATGCCTCATCCGGTGACCTCCCTCCTGCTGGCAGCAATGCCAACCCTTCGGCCCTCCCCCCACCCTCCTCTTCCTCCCGGCTTTACCCTGACATAGATGAACGTGCTGGTGGTGACCTGGCGGAGTCATTGACTCGTCTCATCTTGGGCTCGGATCCTGCTATTGCTGGAGTGGGCACCGCCAGCTCGGACAGATCTCACCTTCCTCCGAAGCTGTCCGGTCAGAATCCTCATCCCTCAGCGTTAGTTGGACAGTCTCTGATGATGAGCTACCAACATCACCAGCATCTCCTGCACAGAGGACCGGCTCCTCTTTCACAGGTTTGTGTGATAGTACCTCCATAATATTATGCCATTATTAATATGAATTAGTTTGTAAATCTATTTGTAAATTAGATGCATGAAAATGGCATCATCATGGTGTGGTCAGTTGCAGGTAACTAAAAAACGTCTGTTTTATAGGGTTTGGCAATATGTCACGTTGATTAATTGAAATAAAACCCAAAATTGCAATATGGCTTAGTGCAATTATTGAATAGCTAAGACTGTGATTTAATGAAATATAAATAGCTGCATGTTTCAAAGCATGTTTTCACTCTGTTCTTTTGCATGTTTTCAATGTCTCAGAGTGGCTTGATTTTACCACAGTTGTGCTCATTTTTTACAGTAAAATTACAATAGTAATGTTTCTTGTTTTAATACTTTTCCCCTATAGATAAACTCTCACAGTATTTGGGAGAACAGTATGGGCTTCGGTCCTGTTAACTCTGGACTAGTCACTCAAAAAGAGGTAAAGCACTTGAGTATTAAAGGCTTCTTCAAGTTTACTATAAAGTCTTTCAGTGCTGTTCTTCTAATCTTCTTGATTCACTGTTCAGGACAAAACACTTATGTCCATTATCAAAGAGGTCGGGCTTCCAAATCGGCCTCCTACACTGAGCAGAGAAGAAGGGCGAGATTTGTCTGAAAGGGTTCCGCCTCCTCGGTCCTGCTCACCTGTGATTGGAAGTCCACCTGTAAGAGCTGTGCCTATTGGAACACCTCCAAAACAGCCCATGAGTCAAGTCCTCAATCAGCAGGTAAGATGACATCCTGTCCAAGCATATGTTCTATTGTATTATATTTTATATTACTTCTCAAAAGTATGGGGTCACATGTGACACTGAAGACTGCAATAATGATGCTGAAAATTCAGCTTTGATCACAGGAATAAATTGCATTTTAAAATGTTAAAGTAAAAAACAGTTATTTTAAAAATGTCATATTTGACACTATTATAGTTTTTACTGTATTTTTGATCAAATAAATGCAGTCTTGGTGAGCAGAAGTGACAAAAACAACAAAAAATCTCACAGACCCCAAACTTCTGAATGGCAATTTTTTTTTTCAGTCAGAGGGAGCATCATTTCAATGAAGCGACTGTTGCATAAAGTAAACATGCTTGAAATGTACTAAATAATAAAGTAATCACTAAGTTATTATTTTAATAAATTAACCTAAGGAATGCTGATGTGTATGCATTTAATATTTATGAGTGATGCAAAAGATTTCAATTGAGTTGATGTGTTTCTTTTGTGTTTAGAATAATCACCCTTCAGCCATTCACGTGAGAGCCTCAGTGCCACTGCGCTACCCACCTCCCTTCCCTGAGCGTCTGTCTCCCAACAACCTCCTCAGCATCACTGTGAGTCCCAGATCAGTTCACAACGTCAACTACAACCACCTGATGGTGGTGCTATAAAACAGTGGAAAAAAGTGAACGATTTTGCAGTTTGATGCCTATTTGCTCAACCTGGAGGTGTCTCTCTTTAGGGGACATATAATGTGTGACTTGCTTTTGCAAGTTAAACAATATGGTTTCATATCTATTTAGAATGGTATTGAAATGACTGTTTGTTCTACTCTTTCAGAACTCGCCATTGTCTCATCCTCCATTCCCTGCTGGTGTTGGTCCCGTTTTGTCTCAGATACAGAGAGCCCAACTGCTCAACTCTCAGGTGAGAGAATCCTCAAACCAGTTACCAAGAATTTCATTTAATGTTTTGTTCTTGAATGTATAATTCTAGGAGAGGATCAGAGAATTTCTAGACTTGGCATAAACTGCTGTAAGATTAGACTTATACAGTGTAGTAGACCGTAATAGTTTATACCATAGAAACATGACATGAAACAGACTCTGTTTTTATCTTGTGCTACGCTCTTCAGGTTGGTCAGTTCCAGCGTGGTCCAGCTCCTCCATTATTACAGGGGGGTGTTGGGGGTTTCAGGCCGTTCTTTGGGCAGTCTGGTCCTAGAATTGGACCCCATGGCCCCCCTCTCGGCCATGCACCCATCCGACACAACACCACCCACCTGCACCCGCAGCACCGCAGGATGCTCAACCAGAGGATGCAGAACAGAGGCTCGGGGTGGGTACCATCAGCTGTTTACCTGGATCAAGCACCACTTTGAAATGCCCCATGTAAATGTTTCTGTGTCTCATGTGCTCAGTGATCATGTTGGCGGGAGAGGTGTTGGAGACAGGAAAAACAGAGATCCTTACAGCAATCTAATGACTCAAAGAGAGAAGGAATGGGTAGCGAGAATCCAAATGATGCAGCTTCAGAGCACCGATCCGTATTTGGATGACTACTATTACCAGGTAATCACTCTTTTACCCATATGCGTGACTTGCACATAATTTCAAATGAAACCTTTTGTGATTTTGCAAACAGCATAGGACATGCTACTAGCATGCGTCTACCTAAAACATGCAAGAAACTGCATAGCAACTCTCTAGCAGTCACCTAGCATCTTATCTAAACTTCAAGCTTTTAAAACTATTTCAGTCTTAAATTCTTCAAACTTACTGCTTGTTAAACTGTTTTAAACTTTCAGACTTCTCAAGCCAAAATCAAAGTTTGTCTACATTATTTTCGAATACTGCTGTAACTAGTTTTTTTCTTGTTATATCATTGTAAATATATTGTGTATTGCTATTTCTGGTTAATGATGCTTAACGATTTTTATTTTGCAGAATTACTATGAGAAAATGGAGAAGCGTCAGGAGCGGGACAGAGACAACAGGAAGGAGCACACCACCAAACTCATCACTCCTCAGGTGGCCAAACTGGAGCACACCTATCGGCCAGGTAAAAACAATACACAGCACAGTGGCCTCTATTAAAAAAACAATCTCAATCAGGGTCCAAAATTAATATTTTGTTATTGGCAATTTAATTGTGCATTTTATATCAGGGCATGATCTGTTCAAATGGTCTAATACTAATAATAATGATTGTGTTTGGTTCACAGTGCAGTTTGCCGGCTCGTTAGGAAAACTCACTGTCTCCAGTGTAAACAATCCAAGGAAAATGATTGATGCCGTGGTAACCACTCGCAGTGATGATGAGGTCAGAACTCTTAACACCCATCCCTTTTACATAGACTCATTTATAGAAAACCACTTATGAGGCTGTTCTCTTGATTCTTTTTTTTTTTACTTGCAAGTGGACCCACACACTCAAAAATGTGTTGGCTCAACAAATTTTTTTTTATCAAATTATACATTTTTTGAGCTATGACAAAACTTGTAGCATAAACACACATTTTTAAGTTGATTACTCAAAGAAATTAAGTCGCTTCAATTGAGTTGTAGCCCTGGAACCAATTAATCTTACCCCATTCAGGTCAATCCACAGATATCATAGCACATGCTTAATGTAACTTATTTGGCATGTTTTTTCAATAACCAAGTAAGATTTTACTTGTCACTGGCATTAGCGCAGTCATTGAGTCAATGTAGTGTTTACCTTCATGTATCTACTCTTCAGCACAATGGTAACCACAAAAACTTCAACATAAACTCTTTTTAAATGTCAAACATAATAGCATTAAACACTAACAGGTCTTTTCTTTCAGAAAAAAAACAAACACTTAATTTCAACATTTATTCTCCTTATCCAGTCCTATGTAAAGCATGCTGAAAACTAGAAATCTACTGGCTAATTTCCAAAGTTATCAAGACGATTTCATTAAGTTATTAAATAAAAAAAATAAAAAAATCAATTAATGCAGAAATTTGAGTTTAAATTGCACACAATATTAGGTTGATGCAATGATCAACATTATTATTTCAACAGGACTCAACAAAATAATGTTTGCAACTTTAATTAGGGGTTTAATTAAAACATTTAAAAAAAATAAAAATAAATAAAATATATATATATATATATTATACATTTTTAACTCCCATGAGGTCCCATGAATTAGTTTTAGAGTGTACTTGAAGTAAAGTTTCTTCATGAAGGGTTTATTTAAAAGGTATATGTTAGGTAATAGTACAGTTTTTTTTGTACAAATGTTCTTGGTCAATTTTTGTCATTTTACAGGAAAAACGAGAGAAGCAGGTGTGGAATAAAAGACGACAAATCCTTTACACTGTGGAGAAGGTAAGAGTGTAAATAAAGAAATAAAGCTTTTTTTTTTTTTTTTTGCCATAGTATTTTAATAAAAAATTTGTGTATTTTGTTCTGCAGATGTACAGTCTACTGCTAGAAGTGCAAGACTTTGAGAAGAAGTTCTTGCAAACCCCTGAGCACCAAAGAGATGCCCTGCTAGAACAGCATAAAACCCACACGCTGCAGCTCTACAACTCCCTCCGAGAAAAAGAGTGGGACGACCGGTGAGTGCCACAGAAGAGCCACATGAGTATAGGCATGCGTTGCTTGATTTAACAAAACAAAGCCCAGTCCACAGTCTTTTGACTCAAATTCTGGACTGTTTTGGCAATTTCTGAATGAGCAAAAAGTGAAACATGAAGCAATGTCTACCTAATTGAGAAATACTTGAAAATACTTGAAGTGTATAATTATATATATTTTTTTAAATAATCAAGGCCTGGTTTCACAGACAGGGTTTAGATTAAGCCAGGAGTTCATTAGGACATTTAAGTCGCTTTTATAAACATGCTTTAAAAACATTACTGGTGTGCATCTTGAGACGAAACAATGGTACTGACATTTTAAGATACGTCAGTGCAAGTTGCTTTGCTAAAACAGCTCAAACATGCATTTTAATCTGGGACTAGGCTTAAGCCTTGTCTGTGAAACCGGGGGCAAGTGTGTTAAACAGTATAGTTTTTGCTTTAGTCAAGAATTGTGTGAAATCACTGATAATGGTATTGACTACTGTAGGTTTGCTATCGTAACACACTTACTCTCCATCCTTCTGCAGAGTGAGCGATGAGCAGTGCTTGATGATCATGTCTGTGCGTAAGGGAAAACGCCTCATCTCCAGACTCGTGCCCTTCCTGCCACAGCCACAGGCTGCTGCTGTTGTCATGGGAGTAGCCAGGAACCTTCCAGCCCTGGCCAAGAAAGACAAACAAGACCAGGTATAGTCACAGACGATGCATCTTAGTTTGCAACAGATGCTCTTAGTAAAGAGAATAAGATGTGGAAACCCTTCAAACACTGTGAACGCAATACAATGTAGCAAGTCTTATAGGTTAACATTAGCACTTGGAAAAAGGAGTGTGCTTTTTAGCTTAAATTTCCTCGTCTGCATGTTTTCTTCTTAGGTACTGTGTTGGTTGGTGGAGCCAGTCACAGCAGTAATCCAGTCCATGTCGAGTACTTCCCTCACTGATCTCCTTCAGGAGCTACAGGGCAGGGAAGGACAGCTTCCCCTTGTGCTGCAAAATAAGGTGTCACTGGCAAATTCATTTATGTTTATAATTGCATATTGCATCAACCTTTTTTGACTGACTAAACCAAAGATGCTGTTGTGTTTGTTAGTTTGGCGTGACGCTGTTGTATCTGATTCTGAGTGAAGGAGAGAGGATGCAGAGCTCGGATCCCAACTGTCAGCTCATGGATGATAACCGCTGGTGAGCATCTGTCTATTAAACCAGTTAAATGCATATAAATGCTAGTCATTTCACAGGCTTTCTTGAAATAAATGAAGTTGCAGTATTTCATCATCATTAGTTTTTGTCAGTTTGGTGTTTATCAAGTCTTGTGCCTTTGTGACTTTTTGTCCTGTTCTTCTATGAGAGAAATATTTTTTTCCATTGTGCATTCAATAAATACCACTGCTTATGATTAATTTTGTTAATTTTGCATGAGATACAGACAGGCCCGGCACCGCAAGGGGGCAAAAGAGGGCGTTGCTCCCTCAGATCTGTTCCGTTCCCCCTCCACTCACAAAACGCAATCAATTTTAACCCTTTGACGTGTACGATCACACCGGTGTGATTAGAATGTTCAATGCATCATGTGATCAACTGCTGAATTTAAACATGCTTTTGCGCCAGAGACTATTCAGTGTTTTCAACCCCATAATGCTTATTTTAGGTTTCAGAAAAGTAATAGCAAAAAAATAAAATGATAGTTTGTTAAATACACACTGATGTCTATGGAAGCGGCAATAATAATCCTTTCAATTATAATTTGACATTGTTTTATCCATTTCAGATACACATTGTATAGGTAACTATAAAGTTTACTCTATTCTTCTCCCAGTTCGGAAAATGTAAATCTGACAGATCCGATTCTCTGAATTGCGGCGCAAACTAACATGGCGGCCATCGCGCATTATAGATTGATAAACATGATCATCTTAAAGGTTTTTACGACAAAACATAAGTTCATGGTATAGTTCAGTCATGTCAAACTAGTATATAGCAATTAAGCTTGCTTTATAGGCTTATGAAGGACAACACGGTATGAAATTTTATATCGGATTAAAGGAGAAACATGAAACTTACTTGACACTCGAACAGTTGCTATAACAACATCCTAACGAAGAGAATAAGAGAATTTTTTTTGGCCACCCGTCATGTGTACAGCTACTTTTCATACATGAGAAGCGCATTCAAACCTGGACACGCCCGTGTTTGCCATGGTAATGAGCAACAATAACATGCTGACTTATGTGGACTAACTTATTTGAGAAAATCTGTTTAGAATAGGCTATTAGGTTTGAATTTATTGGTCTATTTTTGAATTTTAATATGTCTATAATGTCTATTAGTGGCATTCAGTATGTGACTGTTCATAGATTAAGTAGTCTATTTTTCAAATGGGTCGCATATACAGACTGTCTCCGGGGGCAGGACTAGTCGGTTTCAAAATTTCCTTTTAAACGTTAATGAAATTAGTCGTTGCGCACATCCCCAGAGTTTACCTTGCATAACTTGTTCAAATGAAAGATATTTCGATTTTAACATGCATACATATGTGTGCATGATTTTGACAGTGGATTTAGGGGAGGAGGACAAAGTAATTGCTTATAGGGAATGTTAACTGCTGTTTAAGAATGTAAGGGGACGAACTGAAGGTTTCAAGAGGGGCACTGCCCAACAGAGGTCATGCCGTACATGTAAGAGTTACATTTTAACTGAGATGCATGGAAATGCTGTAAGTTATCTGAGGCGCTCTCAGCTGACCACAAGCCTCCTTCCAAGTCTAATCTGCAAATACTGTCAGAAAGAACTAGTGAATAATGCTGCTTTCTGTAGTCAAAGTCAGTAAGCTTAGGGAGAGTCTAGGAAGTCAGATCAAATGTTTCCAATTACAAATGATTTACAGTGGGGAGAACAAGTATTTGATACACTGCCGATTTTGCAGGTTTTCCTACTAACAAAGCATGTAGAAGTCTGTAATTTTTATCATAGGTACACTTCAACTGTGAGAGACGGAATCTAAAACAAAAATCCAGAAAATCACATTGTATAATTTTTAAATAATTAATTTGCATTTTATTGCATGACATAAGTATTTGATCACCTACCAACCAGTAAGAATTCCGGCTCTCACAGACCTGTTAGTTTTTCTTTAAGAAGCCCTCCTGTTCTCCACTCATTACCTGTATTAACTGAGCCTGTTTGAACTCGTTACCTGTATAAAAGACACCTGTCCACACACTCAATCAAACAGACTCCAACCTCTCCACAATGGCCAAGACCAGAGAGGTGTGTAAGGACATCAGGGATAAAATTGTAGACCTGCACAAGGCTGGGATGGGCTACAGGACAATAGGCAAGCAGCTTGGTGAGAAGGCAACAACTGTTGGCGCAATTATTAGAAAATGGAAGAAGTTCAAGATGACGGTCAATCTCCCTCGGTCTGGGACACCATGCAAGATCTCACCTCGTGGGGCATCAACGATCATGAGGAAGGTGAGGGATCAGCCCAGAACTACACGGCAGGACCTGGTCAATGACCTGAAGAGAGCTGGGACCACAGTCTCAAAGAAAACTATTAGTAACACACTACACCGTCATCGATTAAAATCCCTTGAAGATGGGTCGTGGCTGGGTCTTTCAGCATGACAACGACCTGAAACACACAGCCAGGGCAACTAAGGAGTGGCTCCCTAAGAAGCATCTCAAGGTCCTGGAGTGGCCTAGCCAGTCTCTGGACCTGAACCCAATATTCCCTGGGCCAAAATCCCTGCTGCAGTGTGTGCAAACCTGGTCAAGAACTACAGGAAACGTATGATCTCTGTAATTGCAAACAAAAGTTTCTGTACCAAATATTAAGTTCTGCTTTTCTGATGTATCAAATATTTATGTCATGCAATAAAATGCAAATTAATTACTTAAAAATCATACAATGTGATTTTCTGGATTTTTGTTTTAGATTCTGTCACTCACAGTTGAAGAGTACCTATGATAAAAATTACAGACTTCTACATGCTTTGTAAGTGGGCAAACCTGCAAAATCGGCAGTGTATCAAATACTTGTTCTCCCCACTGTATGTGCATGAGGTAAGCATAGTATGGGATGTTGAAGACCAGTGGATGAAGATGAACCAGAGGAGTACACGCAGTGTATGGTGAAAGGAAGTCGGAGGCCTTGTGATAATCTGTTTATTTGTTTGTCCAATCAACTTTGAAAGTCTTTGTTCAACTATGAATGAATATGTGTGATTTTACTGAATAAATGCTCTGTATTTTAGAGCTAATTTTTGTAACTCTGAGGTATGTTTTGGTAGTACCCTGGGTCACTATCACAGACAAATAAATCATATTTGGTTTTTTTTTTTTTTTTTTTTTTTTTACCATTGGGTGGCCTGACTGTAATTTTGCAGGTGAATTTCCACCACACTTCCCAGTCTTTTCTTTCTGTTTGCAGGACTGAGTTGGTGTTCTCTGTGACTCGGGAGCTTTTGAAGGTCCCGTCCTCTGCGCTTTCATCACCGCTGTTCACTCCTCCAAACCTTGTGTCACTGTTCTCTCGATACGTGGACCGGCAGAGACTCGAGCTCCTGCAGGAGAAGCTACAGTGAGTTTGTCCACAGAAACACACACAAGCTCAAGTTTTTAAAATCTTCGAGATATACAGTATTGCCTGTGTATATTTGTGATTCCCATTATCCTCAGTATTAGTTAAAAAGTCTGTCTATCTATAAAGAATAATTTTATTTATCCATCTGTCTGAGAATTAATTTATTTTTCTATGTCCATCGAGAATATATTAGGTCTGTCAGTGTTAACGCATGCGATTTTAATTCTAAATCTTTTTAACACAAATGATGCAAATAAATTAGTGAAGCACGCAAAATTGCATCATTAGTGTAAGTTACATCACACAGTTAGATGGTCTTAGAAGTCAGGAGTTTATCAGATAAGCACCTGTGGTCCTGTTCGGTATCGCAACTTGACCTGTCTAAATTGTAAACTAGCTTTTTTTTCATAGGTGCTTTGGTGTGCATACATTTATGAATTATATGGATTCCTTATATCCTTATATTATATGGACTCCTTTATTTGGTGTCCTTTTGGAAAGACACCTAAATTTACCTTGAAAAAAGCGTGCAGAAAATACAGTTTTGTGAGAATCACCCTTCAATCTGATTGTTTACTTTGACACAATTTATGTTTTAATCAAGATAATGGTGTGTGTGCAATTAATCGAGATACATTTTTAATAAGGCTCTGTTTACACCTGATATTAAGATGCGTTTTGGTCGATCGGATCGCAAGTATTTTTTTAATCCGTCTCTTTTGTCCACTTTCAACCACTTCTGTCCTGATTTCTTCGAGGGGAGGGTCTATGGGTGGGTCAATATATGGGGTTTTCAGATCTTTCGGTCTAATGGACAAAATAAGCTCACGCATATGAACATTGCATATGAACGTGACCGTAGATGACGGAAAACGTACGGAGAGCAGCAGCTTTAGTCTCTGCTCTGACAGCCGCGAGACCAGCCGAACACTGTGAGTGTGTTAGAAATCAGGAATGGTGAAAGAACATTGTGATTGGTGTGTTTTTCCTCTTCAAACCAAATTTGGGTCTTCAGCCGACAAAGTTTAAATCCCGTCTGGCTAGCGCGTTACGCATTCGGTCAGTAGGCGGAGACACTTGTGATCCAATTGACCAAAACAAATCTTAATACCAGGTGTAAACAGGGCCTCTGACATAGATGTGATCAGATGAAGGAAAGGAAGGAATAGATCAGGTCATTTGGGCCTTTTCATTTATATTGATTTGTTGTTGTTTTTTCCAGGATCACATCCCTGTCCAGGTAGAAATGACTTCAAACGTGGCAGTCGTTGAGAGACGGACTGTTCGTGTATTTGTGAATGAGCAGTTTTATGTGTGATATGTGTTGGCAGGTCAGGCCAGGTCACTTTTCCTTTCTTGTTATAAAAGTCACAATAGCGAAGAATAATGTTTAAATGGTAATAAAGCTGTTGTCCATAGGTTTGTCAATAAAGGCGATCAGGTATGTGTATTTTAGCTTCTGTTAGGGTCAGGTGCCAGGACAGGGACCTCATTGTGTGGTGACATTTCCCTGTGAAATGGCTCAATCATGACAACATAAGACCTTATTTATAACACATAGATTTGAGGAGAAATTTACTGTACATTTAATATCTTAATTTTTCTTATACACTGCAGCTTGAGGTATGTTTGCAAAAGAGTGACTGTGCAAGTGTGTCTGTGAGTTTAAATGAAGGTTTAAACAAAGTTATTCTTCATTTTTAAGTATCTTGACATGATACCGGTGTTAAAACATGAAATTAAAACTTTCTATTATAAGTTGGCTTGTGGTGTTTGTCTCATCAGCCAGTGCACTGGGGTTCAGTACGTCTGGAAAACCTGCACTTTATTAATGCACAGAAAAACATTTCTGCAGATGACGGTGCATCAAAATATGTAGTATGATATTGCACAAATGCATTTTCAACTATTTATTTTACAGTCATTTTTGCACAATACCTAGAAAACAAATTAAGAACTTCTCCATGAGTAAAATAAAGCCTGTTTTTAGGATCTTGTGTTTGCAATTGTGATGTTCTCATGACAATTAAGCACTTTTTCATTCTAAATTCTCATTACTAAAATCAAATGCATGTTTTGAGTAATTTTCCTCGTTATATACCACTTTTGTAATTACCATTGTTCTCAGTTGTGATTCCTGTTTCAGTAAAAATCACTGTAATACAAATTAGTTTTACTCTTAAGTACAACACGTATGTCCATAATGTGTAATGGTGGCAACACATTTTAGTTTAAAGGTTAGCTAAACTTATCAAATTTAAATTATTTCACCATAACATTCTAGGCTTGTCCAACTTTATCTCCAGAAAGTGACAAATATTACCATCAGACAATATTAAAAATCCAAACCATTATTTTTTTTTTATATATATATATATATATATATATATATATATATATATATATAGTTTTAAATAGTATTATAGTGATACTTTCTTTGCACTTTTATTTATTAGATTTTTTTGGCATCAATAATTTTTCTCTGTAACATCTGTCATCTCAAACAAGCCGGTTGTCAGCACAGTAAATTTCCATTCCTTTTGTTTAGACCTCTTGTTGAATGTGTTTTTCATTCAGATGAACACAGGGCTTCGATAAAGACACAACTAAGATTATTCAGTATCACTGCTCATTTCTTATCTCTGTCTCGTCTTACTCTTGTAGACTTCATCTGCCCCTTGGTTTGTAGAAACGAATAAGATCACATTAGAGAAATCTATAACAAAACATACAGCATATAACAATACATCAGCACAAGGTATTATTTTGGGGGGAAATGGCATTTACCTTTTCTCTACATAGTCGGTGTGCCAAAGCAGTGTTTTTATAATGAGAGCACAAAAGGGATGAAAGCTTCCAGCCGCCTTATCAGCTGACCTTGATACACACGTTCCTACAGAGAATTCACATGCACTACAAGTCTTTCTATTTCAAGTAATTTGTAATAATTTAAAGTATTTTTTTATTTTAATTCATTTTTTTTAAATATTTATTCTGATAATCAATATTATCAAGTAATTTAAAGGTACACTGAATAACTTTTTTGTTCAAAAGAACAAAATTTAAATGAGTCATAAATCAATTCTTCCAACACATGTTTTTGTCTTACCCTAATTCACTATGGTAAGTCTATGTGTTTATATTTTATATAAACACATAGGGAAATTGCGTACATGCGTCACTCGGCCGTGTGTGTCGTCATATCCATAAATAGAGAAAAGTTGCTCCTGCTACACTGAGGCCTGTATGGTGTGGGAGTGGATTCATTAGTTGTCACAACGAGCCAGAAAGGTTGACATGGAGCAGCTAAATCTCAAACATGCGGGAATCACCCACATATTTTATTGAACAGATAAATTGCCATACTCATACCAGTTCATTGTAAAGCATTATCTGATATGAAGGGTCAGATATCACATTCGTACAGTCACGCAGAGCCGAAGCACAACCAAAACAATGATTTAAAATCATGCAATTTTGTTTTTTAACCACTAGAGGGCCAAAAGTTACAGTGCACCTTTAATTATTTATTCTAATCAACATTATGATGTAATTTAAAGCAATTTTTCATTTTAATTATTTTTTTATGGTAATCTACATTATGCCACAAATGCTGCAGATTGAACCAGGGCCGTAACCACCATAGACATTGACGGGGACAAGTAATATTTACACTTGAATAATTAAAAAGGGCCAGATTGCCCCTATATAAAAAATATATTATTTGTCAATAGTTTACTTCATAACTACAATAGAACTGGAACTTTTACTGTTCTTCATTCTCTTTCTTTATTTCCTTAAATCCCTTTTAATCCTTTAATAATTTAATTCATTTAAATAAACCAATAAGACCAATAGGCCTACCCCCCCCCCCCCCCCAATGTCTAAGACATGGTTACGGCCTTGGATTTAACTCAGCAAATTTAACAAGTATCAAGCATCTCTAGTGTCCTTTTACAGCAAATACCCAAACAAGACTACAGTTTTCTCTTTTGCTTGCCTTTATTCACAGCCAAGAGAAACAAAGCAACTCAATATCCAAAAATCACATGCATATTTATGTCAAAAGAATGCACAAGTAAGGTTACATGTTAACTTGGACTAGTACAGTCCGTAGATGAGCGCACAGTTAAGCACATAAATCTTTTACTGTTAATCTAGACTACTAAATCAAACGCGAACTGCTTCTAGCTGGTTTTTCCCCGTGGGTTCAGGCGGTGCATTCTTGACCGTCAGCTGAACATCTCAGAAACTTTCCCTCCAACTTTTCCTCACAAAATGATTTCACAGTATAGTACAGCTACAGACACAGTTTCGAGATGGTGTATCGGTATCTACAGAGACATCCCTTCTCTTTTTAGAAGTCGTTTTCTTATCAATATATGTATCTGGTTTTAATTCAATTTGACACATCATAAAAATCGGCTGATTATATGTGCCATGTGACTCCTGATACCCAACGGTCTGCAGAAAGTCCTCTAGATTCGGATATGATTGGATGATCTTCAGGAGGCTCCTGGAGATATGAAATGTGGCGTATGGGTCATAACTGGACTGATCTTTGTGTGTGGTCAGGTAAATTTTCCCAAACTTCATTTGTCCGTGATCAGTGACGATGATGCGGTCCGCGTTGTTTATGTCATGGCAGCCAGTGTTGTGTTTCTTGACGTAGTCCGGCAGCATATCAGCTCTTAGTGAGTTCAGATTGCCCAACAAGTAGTAGGGAAAGTCCACATCTGGAAGAAGTTTCTCATTACGTTTATTGTATCTGTTTTCAAAGCGGTGAAAGCCAAAGACTCCCTTTGCCGGGTCACACGCCAGGAACATGTCATCGCCATTAACCCAGATACATTCATTAGCAAACCAGTACAAGAGCTTGAGTCCATGTCTGGGCCAGGGCTGACCGAATCCACACTCTTTTAGGTCTTTTACAGTTGTGATTTTGTCCGGCATGGTCTTCATCTGATGGAGAGATGAAGATCAGATGCCACATTTACTTGTTTTTATTTGTGCTCTCATTGTACCTGCTACAGAGCTTGGCTTGACCTTAAAACAGCTATTGCAGACGTATTAGGAACAGTTGTAACACTTTCGGCTTTTTGCATTACCACACAAAAACTAAATGTCATTTTTCATGTGCTATTTCTTTCAACTGTCTCCAAATAAAAGTATGATCAATAATATCTACAAATAGCTTATATTTTTCTCAATTAGTTCAACAGCTAGCACAATTAATACAACAAGTGCATTTGTTTCAATTGTACCCATGTCAGGTACAGTTGAAACACCTCCATAATGCAATAAAGTAGCCCAACCAAATATAAACATTAATCAAAGCTGCAAGCAGCGATGAAAGGGCTCTCGCACCCATGCCACCACCACCGCCACTCGGTGGCTTTAGGAATTTTTCAGGCCAGGGCACTTATCAAACGTGAAGTTTGAGGCAGATTGGACATTGTATGCTTGAGTTACAACAACTTCCTGTTTCATGACGATAATAGCATGCTTTAGTGTTGCTAGCATGTTTAGTACTCAATTGCATATTTTAGTATGTTGCTAGTAATGCATCACAGTGTTAAACACGTCACTTCCTGTTGCTAGTGGGTGGCGCTATGACTGTAACTGAATATTGGCATGTAGATGTGTTCCGGCCAGGACTCAATAAAACATGTGACGTTTGGCAGATCAGACACTGTATGCTCGAGTTACAACAACTTCCTGTTTCATGGCGAAACATCAAATTTTGTCAGGACGCCACGGACACGCCCTTCAGGGAAAACTCAAGATCTTTTGCTGCCAGGGGCTTTTTTGTAGGTATTGGGCTGTTACATGTGTCTACCGAATTTCATACTCGTACGTGAAACGTAGCTCGAACGACGCTTAATTGAAATTTTGTAGGTGGTGCTATCAAGCCATTTTGCCACATCTAATTCTGAAAACCATATCAGACGTAAATATTCACCAACTCTGACGCATGTGCAAGGTTTCATGAGTTTTCGAGCATGTTTAGGCCCTCAAAATTGCGTTTTATTTAGGAGAAGATGACGAATAGACCGAGCAATTCCAATAGGGTCCTCACACCATCAGTGCTCGGGCCCTAATTAAATAATAATGAATTAATTATTTAGATATTTTAGGGCGTATTGAAGTAGGCGTTTTAACATTCAATGCCACTGCTTGATAAAAATTAACCCTTGTATTATGTTCAAATACTGGGTATGATTTTTATGTTGGAGGTCAAATTGACCCTACCTGACTGGTATTCCCCTTGATTGGTTTAGATCAGGGCGGACTAATGAATATCTTAGATTATTAATGGTGTTCCTCAGGGCTCAGTTTTTGGCCCTCTTCTATTTATCATTCTATTGCCTTTAGGACAAATTTTCCTGTAAATTCGGTATAAACTTTCATTGTTATTCTGATGACCCCCAGCTCTATATGTCTTCAAAACATAATTCAACGTTACCACCTTCCTCTCTTTTGCTTTGCTTATCTGAAATTAAATCATGGTTTACATGTACTTTTCTTAACGTTAACAATGAAAAGACTGAAATTCTATTAGTAGGCACTAAATCAAAATGGCACAATTATGAAAGTTTTACAATGACTATTGACAGTTCTGTTGTCTCTCCTTCTCTTAATGTTAAGAGTCTGGGTGTCATCCTTACAGCACTTTATCATGAAAATAACATTACACGTTCAGCTTATTATCATCTGAGTAATATTAATCGCCTTCGACCATCTCTTTACGCTAATAGTACTGCTGTCCTTGTACATGCATTAGTTACATCTCATATGACTATTGCAATTCTCTTATCAGAGGTGTTTCACAGAAACTTCTTCACAAACTTCAAATGGTCCAGAATTCAGCAGCCCGGATCATTACACATATGACAATATGAGATGTAACATATGAGATGTAACTAATGCATGTACAAGGACAGCAGTACTTTTAAGGCAACTCCATTGGCTTCCAGTTAGATTTGGGATTCAATTTAAGATTTTACTTTTCACTTATAACACTCTCATAATCTAGCACCTTCATACTTGCGTGAACTTCTTCATGTGTATTCCTACCCGATCTCTCAGGTCTTCTGCTTCTATGACTCTAGTTAAATCATCTGTACTTTTGACTACAATGGGATGTAGAGCTTTTAGTTTTACTGTGCCTAGTCTTTGGAATACCGTGCCTCAAGACATACGTAATAGTTCTAGTCTATTTTTTAACCATTTGTTTAAAAATATATGAATATTATAAACAGTATTGTAACTATTTTTTTACATGGACATTTTTTTTGTCTGTTTAGCTGTGGTTATGAAAATAAAAAATTAAATGAAATAACAATATAAAAGTTATTCTTACATTTACTTTATTTATTAAAGATTTCACCACCTGACATTTTTACAATTGCTTTAACTTGCTAAAAAATATATGCTATCATTCAAACAACAGTGGGCATGTAGAAGATGTAGAAGTTTAGATTATGTTGAGGACTTTGAAATTTGTGCATCAGGTATGGCACGGTAGGCTTTATAGGGTTAATTTGAATCAAAAGATAATATATTCAATATGACAAATTCGGACCCACTTTATATTAGGTGGCCTTAACTACTATGTACTTACATTTAAATTAATAATTTGATACAATGCACTTATTGTGTACATACGTTTTTACATTGTACTTACATTTTTAAAAATACCTGCATGTAATTACAGCTGTAATTAATTTCTGTAGTTACATTTATAATTACACTATTGACCCTTCCCTTACCCTTAAACTTACCCATACCACCACAGCTGTCCCTAACTTTACCCGTATCCCACCTCAATATCAGCAAAAGTGTTTTGCAATACAATATGAACACAATAAGTACATTGTATTGGTATAAGTACAAGTACATAGTAGGTAAGGCCACCTAATATAAAGTGGGACCACAAATTCTCTAAATTTCTGAACTTTATAAACTTAAAAAGCTTACTGACGATAGTATTTTGTGCATTTACAATTCATCACACATGACCGATCTTGCAAGAATCAAATAGCACAAGTTTAGCTGCAACTGAAATAATTATTTGAGTGTGGACAAAAAGAAAAAGAATAAAGCCCAAAGGCTACTGTACCTCTTTTTTATTAACCATAGTTATTGTTGGAGAAATCTCCTCAGTGTTGCTTTTTTCCGGAAGAAGAGAAGCTGAATTCAGGTGAAATGAAAGAGAATGAGGCTGGGCGTGTATTTTTGAGACTTTTTGACTTCCTCTAACTGTTTTGTGGGGGTAGTTTATTTTGGAGCACTATGTAACTTCCTGAATACAGTGCAGTATGTACTTTAAAATATATTATTAAAAAATGCATTAATGAAAAACTTTTCAAACTGCATCCAATTCACCAAAGAGAAACTCAATGGAAATGAATTGTAATATTTTTTTACGTTTTAAAATTTTAATTTTTTTTATTTAAACCTCACATCTGTTTGGTGTAGTTTAATAATGCATATATCTGGTGTAGTTTAACAACAGCAATATCCGTTGCAAAGTTTAAATAGATCCTATAATGTCAGTAAAGTCTTGTTAAAAAAAGCAATACAATTTAGACAAATATAACGGGATACCGCACCTGTAGTTCAACCGTGACAGCTCACACGCTCCTGTTCTTCATGTCTCTATTAGTGGGCGGTGAAAAACACAAACCTGCTGCTGCGTACAGAAACTAGCGCTGGGTTTTTATGTATTGTTCGCAAGGAAGGATCAGAGAAACATTTTTTGTAGAACTAAACTACGCTAGAATATCAACCTAAACTTGAGTAAGAAATAACAGACCATTGTTGTAATAGGATAAATTACCTGCAAAATGCGAAATTAAACTATATAATTGTTACAGAAATTAAAAGGTTGATTGTTGATATTGTTTTTTGATTCAGATTAGTCTTTGTTATGAAGGACTATTTACTTTCTTGCTGTGGCAAATTAAAATTATATTACTGCATAAGAGACAAAGTCTTCCAATTGTCTTTTTCAAAAGGTTTTATTTCTTGCAAGAAAAGATCAGACAGTCATACAGTCATTCTAAGTTGCTGCAGAGTGTGTGACAAAGACCAGGAAGGTTTCTCCCACTTTTATATCTCTTCCTTAGCCTTCAAGGTTAAATTCTCTGTTCTCCCGTAATTTTCCACACACGGACAATAGTGAAAAACACATTTCTATACATCATTCTTCTGACATCTTTACCTTCAGATTTATATACATCATGACCTTAGGTCATGTGAAGACACCACCAGGTCTCAAACAATAATCCAGTCGCCCCTCTTTCCTAATTCAAAGCCTGACGCACATATATTTTCTCTAGGCCCAAATGCCTCCAGCACATTTTACCAATTACTATCCCTCTGAGCAGTTTTAAGTAATACAATGTTCCATAAGCATAATAGTTATATGAATAAAAAGCATACGATTTTAAGGAAGATAACATTTTTCTTCTACATTCTCTAACTGCAGAAGAACAGGGGAATAAGGTAGTGTAAGTGCGTCTAGTGAAAAAAAGTAAAACATTATTAATATTATTAGAATATTTATAGACATATCGTCATGCAAATGAACTTTGTTATATTGAATATTATCAATTGATTTACAGTGGTGGCTGGTAGAAAATTTTCTAGGTAGGGCTGTGCCACATCCAACAATTTTAACAAACATCCCAGTTTGATTAAATGCTAAACAATGAATAAAAAAAGTTTAAGAAAAATGTTAACAGAAGGAAAAAAAATATTAAGACTAGAATTTGAGAGGCTTGAAACATATTTTAAATAAAAATAAATGTTTTACCAAGTTCTGGATTAAGTTTAAGGATTATTCTCACAAAACTGTATTTAATGCAAGTTTTTTTCAAGGTCAATTAAAAATACTTTTTAATTTTCATAATTCACATTTTATGTATTCAGTGCAACAGCAAAAACTGTGAGGAAAATAATAAATGTTACATTTGTTTAGAGTTTTTTTTATACATACATAAATAACTACAAGTCAAAGTGCCATAACAAACAGGACCACATGGAGATGCCAAAAGACTGCATATAGATACTATACGGATCCATTCAGAACACGGTTTGTTCGCTAATAACGGACTGGCGTGTGCCTAATGTACGACTCCTGTATGTCACTGTAATCGTCTTTACCTTGATTACACTCGTCATCCATCAAAACTTTACTAGTGAGACACTGGTTTGCTTTATCCAGCCCCTACAGACTAGTCCTCAGCAATGGCTCGCTGATTGGCTAAATTTGATGTCATATCTTGAATATGACAAGATATCGGGGGGCAGACAGAAGAACCTTAGGATGGGGAGACGCTGGAGATAGACGCTGGAGATAAGGTAAGTAGTCCACTACGTGTAAACGAGACTGGACAATCTGGGGAGGCGAGGTGTGTGCTATTATGTGGTGCTTCTGACGAGGGTGATGAGTAACAGGTGCGGGTGATAGCTGAAGGAGTGCAGGTAAGATCAAGGTAAGACAGGTGACTGAGCTGGTGACCGTGACAGTACTCCCCCCTCCCGGAAGGCACGTCCTCACACCAAAAGATGTCCAACCGGGGAGGGAGGGAGGGAGGGAGGGAGGGAGGGCGGGCGGGCGGGCATCCTGGAACCTTGGCAAGTAATCAGGGTGATGTCGGCAGGTTAAGGAGCCTCCAGGGCTGTACCGAGGACCAGGGAGGCGCCGGCTGCTCAGGGGACCAAGGAGGTGCTGGTGTTGCAGGTGACCAGGGAGGCGCCGGATGCTCAGAGGACCAGCAAGGATTGGCCTCCGTGGCCTTGCCATGGGGGTTTGGCTGTCCACAGTGGCCGGGGACGTATCCTTGTTTCTTCAGGGGGGTAGACAGAAGAACCTGGAGACAAGTGTGCTTTTATGTGGTGCTGCTGACGAGGGTGATGAGTAACAGGTGCGGGTGATAGCTGAAGGAGTGCAGGTAAGATCAAGGAGGGATTATGGGAAATGTAGTGCCGAAGTGACAGGTGACTGTGCTGGTGACGGTGACAGTGAGGACACATAGATACACTATATTGCCAAAAGTTTTGGGACGTCTGCCTTTACATGCACATGAACTTTAATGACATCCCATTCTTAATCCGTATGGTTTAATATGGACCTTGCTTTGTGCACTGGTGCACAGTCATGTTGGAACAGGAAGGGGCCATCCCCAAACTGTTCCCACAAAGTTGGGAGCATGAAATTGTCCAAACTGTCTTGGTATGCTAAAGCATTTAGAGTTCCTTTCACTGGAACTAAGGGGCCAAGCCCAACCCCAGAAAAACAACCCCACACCATAATCCCCCCTCCACCAAACTTTACACTTGGCACAATGCAGTCAGGCAATTACCGTTCTCCTGGCAACCGCCAAACCCAGACTCGTCCATCAGATTGCCAGACAGAGAAACGTGATTCGTCACTCTAGAGAACACGTCTCCACTGCTCTAGAGTCCAGTGGCGGTGTGCTTTACACCACTGCATCCGACGCTTGCATTGCACTTGGTGATGTAAGGCTTGGATGCAGCTGCTCGGCCATGAAAACCAATTCCATGAAGCTCTCTACGCACTGTTCTTGAGCTAATCTGAAGGCCACACGAAGTTTGGATGTCTGTAGCTATTGGGGATTTAAACTTTGTCGGCTTAAGACCCAAGTTTGGTTTGAAGACGAAAAACAATTCCTGATTTCTAACACAGACTCACAGCGTTCGGCTGGTCTTGCGGCTGTCAGAGCAGAAACTAAAGCTGCTGCTCTCCGTATGTTTTTCCGCCGTCTCCGGCCACTTTCATATGTAACAGGGCTCTCAAGTTTTATCAAAAGTTTGGAGTGAGATTTGAGTGAGATCTTTTAGGGGAGGAACCACTCAAATTTTTGCAGCAGCGGCCCCTCTGCCCCACTCAATTCTCAAGTTTTTGCTAGCAGTTCAATTTGACCTATTGTTCATAATTGACCAGCACAAATAGAAATTATAACAATTGGTTACCTACCGCATTTATCGGATCTTGCTCTTCCAACTTCCACTCCGTGTGTGTGCACATCCATGTTGCCTAGTAACAAACGTGCTTGCAGCGGGATCACATATTTTACCCGGAACAACAAATTCTAATTTCTGATTGGCTGGTATAGCTATGGCTCTGTATAACTCGAAACAGCTATGAACTCGGCAGAGAACTTTCCCCCTGTATGCCTGGCCTCGTCCATTAATTGTATATAGCGGGACAAGTTATCCCTTACTTCTCAGCGTGAGAAATACAAGGTGTGAGTGTGTGAACTGGTTGAAATTCGTGTCTCACGATGAATGCAGTGTAAATAGTGTGAGCTTATTTTGTCCATTAGATCTAAACACATACATTTACCCACCCATAGACCCTCCCCTCGAAGAAATCAGGACAGAAGTGTTTGAAAGTGGACAAAAGAGACCTGGTGTGAATGGGTATGTGTCTCCCTCGTCTACTTGTGGTCTGATCAACCAAAACGCATCTTTTTTTGGTCAGGTGTAAACAGGGCCTTAATACCAGGTGTAAACAGGGAGTGTAGTGTCAAATAAATGCTGTGAAACCTGTTCCAACTTGAGTTAGGAGGAAACGATGCGATCAGTGTTGCTTTCACTTGACCATTCTGTTTAATTCTTAACACTCACTAGTTGTCCTACAGGTTGTACATGTGTGTGTCTGTGACTGTAGTGATGAACAGAAGCTCATCAGTGTGGAAAGAGAATCTTATGCAGAAACACATTAGAGCAGGTGGGACACTTCATGAGGGGATTTACATTAAATCTTCTTTAGATTAAACTGTATGATGGGCCTGTGTTACATTCTCACTCTATGTGCTTGAAATATCCACACTGATTAGAGCGCTGCAGTGATGACGTATTTTTGTAAGCCAACCCACCCGTAAGTTCGCATCACCTTGGTTCCCTCGACAAAAACCCAGTAGAATTTGAGAATTTCTCAAATTAGAATTTCTATTGGCTTTTAAAGGCAGGGTAGGCGATTTGTTCCAGAAGCATTTTTTGTTATGCTGGTTGAAAGTCTCTTCATATCCTGATAGGAATCACTAAGTTAAGTGGTCTAAATGTATTTATATGTATATACAGTGGGGAGAACAAGTATTTGATACACTGCCGATTTTGCAGGTTTTCCTACTTACAAAGCATGTAGAGGTCTGTAATTTTTTATCATAGGTACTCTTCAACTGTGAGAGACGGAATCCAGAATCCAAAAATCCAGAAAATCACATTGTATGATTTTTAAATAATTAATTTGCATTTCGCATGACATAAGTATTTGATCACCTACCAACCAGTAAGAATTCTGGCTCTCACAGACCTGTTAGTTTTTCTTTAAGAAGCCCTCCTGTTCTCCACTCATTACCTGTATTAACTGCACCTGTTTGAACTCGTTACCTGTATAAAACCTGTCCACACACTCAGTCAAACAGACTCCAACCTCCCCACAATGGCCAAGACCAGAGAGCTGTGTAAGGACATCAGGGATAAAATTGTAGACCTGCACAAGGCTGGGATGGGCTACAGGACAATAGGCAAGCAGCTTGGTGAGAAGGCAACAACTGTTGGCGCAATTATTAGAAAATGGAAGAAGTTCAAGATGACGGTCAATCTCCCTCGGTCTGGGGCACCATGCAAGATCTCACCTCGTGGGGCATCAATGATCATGAGGAAGGTGAGGGATCAGCCCAGAACTACACGGCAGGACCTGGTCAATGACCTGAAGAGAGCTGGGACCACAGTCTCAAAGAAAACCATTAGTAACACACTACGCCGTCATGGATTAAAATCCTGCAGCGCACGCAAGGTCCCCCTGCTCAAGCCAGCGCATGTCCAGGCCCGTCTGAAGTTTGCCAATGACCATCTGGATGATCCAGAGGAGGAATGGGAGAAGGTCATGTGGTCTGATGAGACAGAAATAGAGCTTTTTGGTTTAAACTCCACTCGCCGTGTTTAGAGGAAGAAGAAGGATGAGTACAACCCCAAGAACACCATCCCAACCGTGAAGCATGGAGGTGGAAACATCATCCTTTGGGGATGCTTTTCTGCAAAGGGGACAGGACGACTGCACCGTATTTAGGGGAGGATGGATGGGGCCATATATCGCGAGATCTTGGCCAACAACCTCCTTCCTTCAGTAAGAGCATTGAAGATGGGTCGTGGCTGGGTCTTCCAGCATGACAACAACCCGAAACACACAGCCAGGGCAACTAACGAGTGGCTCCGTAAGAAGCATCTCAAGGTCCTGGAGTGGCCTAGCCAGTCTCCAGACCTGAACCCAATAGAAAATCTTTGGAGGGAGCTGAAAGTCTGTATTGCCCAGCGACAGCCCCGAAACCTGAAGGATCTGGAGAAGGTCTGTATGGAGGAGTGGGCCAAAATCCCTGCTCCAGCGTGTGCAAACCTGGTCAAGAACTACAGGAAACGTATGATCTCTGTAATTGCAAACAAAGGTTTCTGTACCAAATATTAAGTTCTGCTTTTCTGATGTATCAAATACTTATGTCATGCAATAAAATGCAAATCAATTACTTTAAAATCATACAATGTGATTTTCTGGATTTTTGTTTTAGATTCCGTCACTCATAGTTGAATAGTACCTATGATAAAAATTACAGACTTCTACACACTTTGTAAGTGGGCAAACCTGCAAAATCGGCAGTGTATCAAATACTTGTTCTCCCCACTGTATATATTGTCTGTGGAAGGCTTAGGACCATAAAATGTTTGTCCAATCATTGCATTCGGTCCGAATGCAATGATAGGATATCCTCCCTGCCTGTCAGTGTATGTATTTCCATCCCTCCACGCACCTGCTTGCGCAGACATCACACGTCATCAGTGTTTCATGCTATGCAGAGTTAGACAGACGTCAGTCACCGAGCACCACAAACAAACAGCAGCCAGCTTTACAGTTCCTCCTGAACCAAAACAACCAGCTTATGCTGCGTTCACACCATACCTACTGTCATTTGGAAGAGATGGAAACCCGTGACGTTATACTCGGAGCGGTTCGTGACTCAAATTTGTGTTTCAATGTCAACACTATCAATATATTCATATACAACTATATTCAGTTGTTTACGTTTATTATTATTGTAATGTTATGTGCTTTGAGACATGAGGTAGTTTAACGCTGTCTCTGGTCTTGTGACAGTGGAACCGAATGCTACAGTACCTCGTTTCTGGGTTTGGGCCTACAAAAATACATCATCCCTGCAGTGTGAGATGATCGACATGAACATGTGCATGTGACCCAGCTGATATAACTGTTTATAAAGCCACAGTGTCATACAATTCAATCTTATTATGTAATAATATTAAATGTTATGTTTTTAGTAACTGTAAATTGAAATCACTCTTTTTACTGCAGTGAACATTTTCTGGGTTGGCTTGTTTTGGGAAGTCATTAAAAGATGGTGACAACATTTTCATTTTTGGGTGAACAATTCCTTTAATGCAGTGAAATTAGACACAATTAATTGTAAACAATAAACAGACAGAACACAATGCATCTTATCAATCTATACATGACGAATCATAAAGCTTCTCATCCACCAGAAAGTAATGACACAAATGAGCCATTTATAAGACCCAAATCAATTTACTTACTTCAAATAAATGAATTTGTTATTGGTTATGAAAATTTCAGGAAGACACTTGCTGTTAAAGGCATTTATTTTGGATGAACAGGAATGTTTGATTTCAACTATGAGTGTCTACAGGAGTCAGGACACACATAAGATGAGCTCAACGACGACCACGACGATTGCGGCGCTGCTTGATCTTAACTTCCCCAATGAAATCTGACCATTTCATTTTTTGAATGATCTCAATGAGGCCTTGGCTGATGCGGTAGGTGCTGTTCTCATCGAAGCGGCCCTGCCCTACGTGATGTGTCACATAAATCCTGTCAAACCATTTGTCATTACAGTCTGAATTGACTGAAACAATAATACGATCTGCATTGCTCTCACGCACATTGTAGTCGTAGTTCTTAGTGACATAATGAGGCATTGTGCCCGGATAGTGCAGGTTGCCCAGTTCATAGTACGGTAGGTCGGAAATAGGAAGAAGTTCTTCGTTGTTATGGAACTCCTCTGCAAAATCTTCATCTTCAAGGTCGTGTCGTGCAGTCATATTTCCGTCATCATCAATTTCAACGCATTCATCAGCAAACCACCACAGCAGAATGAGACCATGTCTGGGATACGGCTGACCATATCCGGTCTCTTTCAGATGGGACAGTTCATTCAGTGTTCTCATTCTGTGTCTAGAAGACAGTAAGAAAAAATTACTGGACTACAGTGTAAAAATCACATTTGCCTGGACTTTATCTGGAATATATCACATTACATGTGCATGTGACCCAGCTGATATAACTATTTATAAAGCCACAGTGTCATACAATTCAATCGTATTATGTAATAATATTAAATGTTATGTTATTAATGTATATGTAGCCTATATAGCCTATTAGCCTACTTGTATATTATGTAGGCATAAGTATGCGTAAGAATGGGTATTTCGTAAGTATGGTGGCGTAATAAGTATATTTAATTTATTAAAATGTATTCATAAAAATATTTTTATAAATGTTTATATTATTTATATATTATGTATTAGATGTGTAATATTATATAATATACGATTTTTTTTTTTTTATTCAGAGGGACCATAAGCACTAAAATAGATCAGCCGTCATCCCTTAATAATTCTCCTGCATATTGATCACAAACTTTAAGAACACTGAAATTAGATGTAATATTTCTTTCATTTGCTTTCAGCTTGGCACATATTTAAAATGTGTTCTGTGGGTAGGCCTATATATCTTCAGATACTGAGTGTGCAGCGTACAGATGAAAATGTAAAACAAATTTAAACTGCACCCAACACAGATCCTCCCAGAGTCTGACAGATGAGCTGAACTGTTGATAGTGAATTGCTCTGTACTGATAATAGCCTAAATAAACCAAAATAAAAGGAGACAAAAAACCAAATGTAATTATTTATTTCATTATTATTTTATTTCACTGTCAGTTTCAATCTAGTCTGTTTTATTGGATCAACAAGTGGACACAGTAGGTTTCATTTCTCTTCAAACACACGCCCACAATGCAGCCCATCTGGGATACAGATTACAAGTCGGAGAGGACATCGACGCAAAACAGTTTTTGACGCCACAGCTGTTTGGCGTTGTTTAATAAAGCGTATTTAAACGGCAACATCCGGCGTAAAGTTTAAAATTATCCTATAAAGTAATTAAAGTTGCTCTTATTAACGAAAAGTAAAACAAACAGAACATAGGCTACTGTACCTTGTTCACGCGCTGTGAGAAGATCCGCTTCTGTGCCCCTCACGCGCTCACATTATTATTCATACGTCTCTGCTGTGGGCGGTGAAAAAACACATAGCCCTACATTATTATCAAGGTACTATCAGAGAAACATTTCTGTGGAACTAAACTATATAGACTTATGAATTTCAACCTAAAGTTGAAAAAGAAGCAATAAAATGAAAATATGTAATTGTTAGGCTACATAAATTAAAAAGGTTCCTGTTTTTTTATTCATCTTTTAGTAGCTACTTTTTTTCTTTTCTTACAGTGTCGAAAGTAAAAGATCGTATTTGTTGTTACTGAAGGAGTATTTACTTTCTATAACTGCAGAAGAACAGATGAATAAAAGTGAAACTGCTGACTGACAGTAGCGTGGATTTGTCTATATGATAAACACTTATATATTGGTATATTTATAAAAGCAGCCTGCGCATTAACTTTGTTATATTTAATGTTATAAATTGGTGTTTAAAATTGCATGCATGTTATGTCACAGTTTTACTCCAGTAAATATTTAGGTTTAAGTCCATTTCTATATCAGGCACTTTAAGTTGTGACTACAGAAAAAGTTAAATTCATTTAGCACACATTGGTCTTTTGGGACAACATGCCCCAAGAGTAAAGGGTAGGTTTTGTGTACCAATTTACAGTGAACAGAGGTTAAATGTACATGCATGTATTTGTACATTTATGCAAAAATGTAAGTCAGAGGTGAATAAATAATAAACACCTTCATTCTTCCATAGTTCATCATCAGGGAGGGAGAGAGAGAGAGAGAGAGAGAGAGAGAGAGAGAGAGAGAGAGAGAGAGAGAGAGAGAGAGAGAGAGAGAGAGAGAGAGAGAGAGAGAGAGAGAGAGAGAGAGGTCAGCTGACTATCTAGGAAACAGAAACTTAAGCAGACAGACAGCAGTGGGCGTGTGTTCAACATATGAGCAAACACACTCCGCACCAGACACACTGGACATAGTTTGAATTTGATTTCATTAATCTTTACTTGCCATTGCAGTCATCTTTTTATGTCCAGGTTTTTTGGGCATTCACTGTAAAAATAAATAAATACTGCAATGGTAATTTTTGCTCAACATCAGAGGTCTTGATCTTCTTGACAAATGTATCTTAAAAATATACAACCATATCATCATTTTGACAATATTGAATTGATATCAAATTTGTTGTTGCATCTTAAAACGAGTCCACCTCACCTTGTTGAAGTGATGGGAGCGTTCGTTTGTGTAGGCCGTGCAAAGATCTGCAAACAGAAACTGATGTTGTTCAATGTCATTGTTAGGGGAGGAGAGACTCCATGAAGAAATATTTGGATGGCAAATACAGAGCAGTGTAAGAATCATTCAGGGGTTGAATATTTACTCATACATACAAACATTCACATTTAACACCAGGGTATATCCAGAAATTAACCATGTGCCAGTGATTAAGTGATTAAAAAAAGTAATTTGCTCAAATTAATCATATAAATAAATCATACTAATTATTATTAAGAACCCTTTCTGTTGCTTTCATTAATAAATTAGACTTTTTGAAAACCCCATATTGGGATCAGGTGACACAAACAATGTAAGTGTATTTATGAATGAACAAAATTCAATTTTATGACATTGAAACATTCACTTGCACATGGTTGGGCTGCTTTGTTTTTTTTTTTCTGCTAGAGATACTCAACTAAGAATGAAAATCGTGACAAACAGCCCCAGTCTCCCTCACATGCACCTATTTTCTAATATTGCATACTAAAAGAGAAGATTCATTTACACAAACAACAGTTCAAACCTTGAGTTTCCAAAGCAACTTTATTTCAGACTAAGCCAGAGAAACTATAACAAGAGAGAGAATATGAATAACAGTGAAGGGAGAAGTGAGGCTTTTTTTAAACTTCGAATGAATTGAACTCTGCAGGCTGAGGACATCTGTTGGTTAAAATCATGCAAATGACTACTAGATACTGATCTGGACTCTTGTTCTTGATGATCTGGAGGAGGCCCTGACTCACTGCTGTCGAATCGTTTCGTGTCGCTGTGTTCACATACACCCTGTTGAAGTCCTGACGCACAATAATGAGATCCTTGTTATTGTCAGGAATATTTTTACTGTAATTTGCCCTGACATCATTTGGGAGCTTGTCTGCTCCTCAATAATTCAGGCTGCCCACCTCATAGTATGGGAGATTGGGTACTCGTGGAAGCCAAAATCTCCATCTTGAGGACTATAATTGGAGACAATATTCCCATTGCTGAATTCTATGTAGTCATGAGCAAACCAGTACAACAGGGCTAAGCCATGTCTCGGCTGCGGCTGACCGAAGCCTGATTGTTTCAGCTGGGACAATTCATGCAATGTACCTTTCACCATGATGGAGGACTGTGTGAGAGATAAATTAAAATAGGAATGAACACCATTTAAAATAATACTTAAAAGCATTCAATGAAGCAAATCAATCAGTCCTCAAATACATTGCATTAAAGCACATAGTTGAAAATCCCAAAATACACTCTAAAAAATGCTGGGTTAAAAACAACCCAAGTTGGGTTGAAAATGGACAAACCCAGCGATTGAGTTGTTTTAACCCAGCGGTTGGGTTAAATGTTTGCCCAACCTGCTGGGTAGTTTTATTTAACTCAACTATTGTTTAAAAAATACTATATAGCTGGCTTAAAATGAACCCAAAATATGTTGGGAATTAACATTTATTAATATGTTTAATAAATTAACATTTATAAGTTTAATGAATAATAATAATAAAACAATAAACATTTATTAAATTGCTTATTAATAAATGTTCACCTTTTGATTATTATTGTTGCCTCTAGTAATTATGTGTCTGATTTTTAATTTCCAACCTATTTTGGGTTCATTTTAAGCCAGCCATATAGTAATTTTTAAATAATAGTTAAATAAAACTGCCCAGCACATTGTGCAAACATTTAACCCAACCTCCGGGTTAAAACAACCCAATCGCTGGGTTTGTCCATTTTCAACCCAGCTTGGGTTGTTTTTAACCCAGCATTTTTTAGAGTGTACCTTGTATAAAGACTGATCCTTCAAGCCTTTGTCAGAGTTTGAGGTGAGTTGAATTTTCTTTTTCTAAGAAAATGTCTCTGAAAAGCATGTGGAAGAGAAATACAGCTGTTTTAGGCATCATGGGTGTTTACAATTTTTATGTCTTTATGGAAAACACAGATATACACAAATATATACATGCTTTTGGTTGGCAAATCAATACATTCATAAACAAAAGAAAACAACTGAATGTGAGTAATCTAAAATAAAGCAATCTATTTAGTAGAGGAATAGAGACAAAAAGCAATGTACCTTTAACTGTACCTTTACCTTTAAAAATTGATGTACTCTTATCGCAGAAATGTCTTGCGTGCTGGTGTCTTTAGAAGATGAGGAGAATGAAAAGCTCATTTGCTGGAAAACAAAAAGAACAAGATTGACAACATCACGGTTGTGTCCTTTAAAAACCTTGATGTCCCTTTTTTATTTGCATGGCAAGGCAAAGTCAGCCCAACTTCTTTGACGTAATAAAGAGAATGGAATAATTTTTCTTTCTCTTTGTATTTTATATCAATATAAGATCATCCAAATCAATGTGATAAACATGTTAGGTCAGATTATATTATGTGTAACATAATAAATGTTACTAACTGCCTTTTTTGTCATGAAATGACATTTACTTAGTTCTGGCATGAACCTCTAGATGGCACAGGCTGATAGGTCTTTAACTCATTTGGTAGCGATCACATCATCATCTACATAGCACTGCTGATTGGTTGCTGTTGCATCAGTGGCCAATGAGCTGCGGCTCAATATTCAAACAAATACCGGTAGTGTTGCTGTTAGTACTCCACAGCGTGCTTTCAGAAACCCTTCACCTTCCCCAGCTCCACCTGTATAGATCTGCTACGGTGGTTAAATCATGTATGTTACATGTGCAGCAGCAGCAGCATGTCTTACATGCTCACAGCAATGTCTGTGAATGTATTGGCAGCAGCAGCGTAGCAGATCTATTCCACCAAGACCAAATACATTACCATATCCATTGCCATGACAATCTCTATTACCATACCAATCTCCAGAGAGTTATCATGACAGAAATATATTAATATATATTAAAACCACTGACAGGAGAAGTAAAAAACATTGATTATATCGGTACAATGGCATCTGTCAAGGGGTGGGACATATTAGGCAGCAAGTGAACAGTCAGTTCTTGAATTTCGTGTGTTTGAAGCAGGAAAAATGGGCAAGCAAAAAGATCTGAGTCACTTTGACAAGAGCCAAAGAGTGATGGCAAGACAACTGGGTCAGAGCATCTCCAAAATGACAAGTCTTGTGGGGTGTTCCCGGTATGTTAGTACCTACCAGACGTGGTGCAAGAAAGGACAACAGGTGAACCGGCATCAGGGTCATGGGCGCCCAAGGCTATTTGATGCAATAACAGCATCAGTGATAATAACAGCAGCAGCAATAACAACTGCAGGAGCAATAACAACAGCAGCAGCAATAATAACAACAGCAGCAATAACAGCATCAGCGATAATAACAGCAGCAGCAATAACAACTGCAGCAGTGATAACAACATCAGCAATAGCAATAATAGCAGCAACAATAATAACAGCAGCAGCGATAACAGCAGCAAAAGCAAAAGCAGAAGCGATAATAACAGCAGCAGCAATAACAGCAGCAGTGATAATAACAGCAGCAGCAGTGATAATAACAGCAGCAGTGATAATAACAGCAGCAGTGATAACAGCAACAGCAGCAATAACAGCAGCAGTGATAATAACAGCAGCAGTGATAATAACAGCAGCAGCAATAACAGCAGCAGCAGCAATAACAGCAGCAGTGATAACAACAGCAGCAGCAATAACAGCAGCAGCAGCAATAACAGCAGCAGTGATAATAACAGCAGCAGCAATAACAGCAGCAGTGATAATAACAGCAGCAGTGATAATAACAGCAGCAGTGATAATAACAGCAGCAGTGATAATAACAGCAGCAGCAATAACAGCAGCAGTGATAATAACAGCAGCAGCAATAACAGCAGCAGTGATAACAGCAGCAGTGATAATAACAGCAGCAGTGATAATAACAGCAGCAGTGATAACAGCAGCAGCAATAACAGCAGCAGTGATAATAACAGCAGCAGCGATAATAACAGCAGCAGCAATAACAGCAGCAGTGATAATAACAGCAGCAGTGATAATAACAGCAGCAGTGATAATAACAGCAGCAGCAATAACAGCAGCAGTGATAATAACAGCAGCAGTGATAACAGCAACAGTGATAATAAGAGCAGCAGTGATAATAACAGCAGCAGCAATAACAGCAGCAGTGATAATAACAGCAGCAGCTGTAAATTGAATATTGAAATCAATAACTGTAAATTGAAATCTCTTTTTTTACTGCAGTGAACATTTTCTGGGTTGGCTTGTTTTGGGAAGTCATTAAAAGATGGTGACAACATTTTCATTTTTTGGTGAACAATTCCTTTAATGCAGTGAAATTAGACACAATTAATTGTAAACAATAAACAGACAGAACACAATGCATCTTATCAATCTATACATGACGAATCATAAAGCTTCTCATCCACCAGAAAGTAATGACACAAATGAGCCATTTATAAGACCCAAATCAATTTACTTACTTCAAATAAATGAATTTGTTATTGGTTATGAAAATTTCAGGAAGACACTTGCTGTTAAAGGCATTTATTTTGGATGAACAGGAATGTTTGATTTCAACTATGAGTGTCTACAGGAGTCAGGACACACATAAGATGAGCTCAACGACGACCACGACGATTGCGGCGCTGCTTGATCTTAACTTCCCCAATGAAATCGGACCATTCCATTTTCTGAATGATCTCAATGAGGCCTTGACTGATGCGGTAGGTGCTGTTCTCATCGAAGCGGCCCTGCCCTAAGTGATGTGTCACATAAATCCTGTCAAACCATTTGTCATTACAGTCCGAATTGACTGAAACAATAATACGATCTGCGTTGCTCTCACGCACATTGTGGTCGTAGTTCTTAGTGACATAATGAGGCATTGTGCCCGGATAGTGCAGGTTGCCCAGTTCATAGTACGGTAGGTCGATATCAGGAAGAATCTGTTCCTTGTTATGGAATGGATGGAAACCAAAGTCTTTATGTTCTGGGTCGCATTGTACTGCAATCATATTGCCGTCATCATCAATTTCAACACATTCATCAGCAAACCACCACAGCAGAATGAGACCATGTCTGGGATACGGCTGACCATATCCGGTCTCTCTCAGATGGGACAGCTCATTCAGTGTTCTCACTCGGACCATTCTGTGTCTAGAAAACAGACAGAAAAAAGTGATAAAAAGGACTGGACTACAGTGTAAAAATTACATTTGCCTGGACTTTATCTGAAATATAAAGAAATATATATATAGCCTATTGCTTGTATATTACGTAAGTATGCAAATGCGTATTTCCTAAGTATGGTGTGTAATATCTATATTTGTATATGTATATAATATTTCTTTCATTTGCTTTCAGCTTGGCACATATTTAAAATGTGTTCTGTGGGTATCTTCAGATTGTTTTATATCTTCAGATATGTGCAGCGTACAGATGAAAATGTAAATTTAAACTGCACCCAACACAGATCCTCCCAGAGTCTGACTCAACTGTTGATAGTGAATTGCTCTTTATTGATAATAAATAAACCAAAATAAAAGGAGACAAAAAACAAAAAAAAACAAAACAAAAAAAAAACAAATGTAATTATTTATTTCATATTATTTTATTTCACTGTCAGTTTCAATCTAGTCTGTTTTACTGGATCAACAAGTGGACACAGTAGGTTTCATTTCTCTTCAAACACACGCCCACAATGCAGCCCATCTGGGATACAGATTATAAATCGGAGAGGACATCGACGCAAAACAGTTTTTGACGCCACAGCGTTGGCGTTGTTTAATAAAGCAACGGCAAAATCCGCCGTAAAGTTTAAAACGATCGTATAATGCAATTAAACGAAAAGCAAAACAAACAGAACATAGGCTACTGTACCTTGTTCACGCGCTGTGAGAAGATCCGCGTCTGTGCCGCTCACGCGCTCACATTATTATTCATACGTCTCTGCTGTGGGCGGTGAAAAACACAAACTTCGACCTTCATGCATTATTATCAAGGTACTATCAGAGAAACATTTCTGTGGAAGTAAACTATATAGACTTATGCATTTCAACCTAAAGTTAAAAAAAGAAATAGGCCAGTCTTTTAATAAATAAAATGAAAATAGCCTATGTAGCCTAATTGTTACATAAATTAAAAAGGTTCCTGTTTTTTAATTCATCTTTTAGTACTTTTTTTTTTCTTTTCTTACAGTGTCAAAAGTAAAAGATCGTATTTGTTGTTACTGAAGGAGTGTTTACTTTCTATAACTGCAGTGGAACAGATGAATAAAAGGGAAACTGCTGATTGACAGTTGTCGCAGAGTCACTTTCTCCCTGCACTCAGCCATCTGCACCTGCCACGCCCCCTCGTTCTCAGTCACCAGAGTTCTAATCACCTGCACCTGTCCTTCCTCATCACCAGCCCTATATCACCATGCTCACTCCTCAATCCCACGTCTGATCTCATCACGACTATACAGGCCCAACCTGCTCACCTGAGAAACCTTGATCTTCTTTGTCCTCATCGTCAGCCCTTGATCTTCATCATCTCATCAGCATTGTTCCCTGCCTCTGTCTCAAGTCTGTCATCGTCAGCTAAGTTAGTCACCTGTATCCAACCAGTCTTTCATCTGTCTTGTGCCGTGTCTGCTCTAACCCCGCTCTGTTTAATAAACTTCTCTGGTTTATCCCATCCACCGTCTTTTCCTTCTGTGTTTGTGACAGAAGATCAGACCACAACATGCAGAGCACCGAGAGCATGCGCACCAACCCGGATTCACAAGTCGATGCGCTACAAGCTGCTCGATCTCCATCTCCTTCACCACCTTCCGCTGCTGCCTCTGCCAGTCCCATGGCCTGTCCAGCAACATTCGGCGGTGAGGTGGAGGATTGCAGCAGGTTCTTACTATAATGCACCTCGTACTTCAAGATGCAACCTCAACTCTTCCCCACTGATCGCTCCTGAGTGGCCTTTTTGACCTCACTCCTCTCCGGCCGAGCATTACGGTGGGCACAGTCACTGTGGCAGTCTAACAGTCCTGTGATATCCTCTATGTCTGCGTTCACAGGTCATATGAAGGAAGCCTTCGGAGAAACCACTTCAGTACTCTCCGTTCAGGACCAGCTCTTCCATCTTCGACAAGGTACTGAGTCAGTTGGTCAATATGCTTTGAACTAACCGTCTAGCGGTTGGAGCGAGACATGCAGGTGGATTCTAATCATCTCACCATTGTGGAGCATCAGCGAAGGATTAATCTCCATCTATGCCTATATTGTGGGGGAGAGGGACATATTCTGCCTAACTGTCCCATCCAACCACCCCGCCCAGCGGTGAGTACAGTTCATCTTCCTCCTAGAATGTCCTCCTTAAAGACATCTGTATATATCTTGACCAGAAATGCCTCCGTTTCAGCCCAAGCCCTCATCTACTCCGGCTCAGCGGGGAACTTCATCTCGCACAACCTCCTCAAGAGACTCAACATCAAGAGGAGACACAGTCCCCAGAACCTAGAGATCCATTCTATCCTTGGAAAACCGCTGGGCCGTGGTCGCATCTGTCACTTCTCCCCCACTCTGACGCTCCGCATCGGTAACTCCCACGCGGAGCAGATCATGCTCCACAGTGCTGGAAGGATCGACCGCCGACATCATCCTGGGACGCCCGTGGTTACAACAGCACGATCCACGAGTGAACTGGAGCTCGGGGGAAGTCCTTCAATGGGGAGAAGCCTGTTCCCAGCACTGTCGACTTGCTGTCACCGAGTCCCATTCTCCTCCTTCTCAGTCCGGTTCCGTTCTTGTTCCTACCCTCTCAGTGCTCCACCACCATTGAAAGTCCGGAGACCACACAGCATGTGGAAATTCCCCCTGAGTACCGGGCGTTCCAGGATGTGTTTAGCAAGCGATTGGCTACGCAACTTCCACCTCATCAGCCATGGGACTGCGCCATCGACCTGCTACCTGGGGCGACCTTACCTAAAGGTAGAGTATATCCGCTGTCCATCCCGGAGCAGAAGGCCATGGAGGAGTTCATCCGTCCATCTACGTCCTCTGCCGCTTCCAGCTTCTTTGTGGGCAAGAAGGACGGAGGTTTGCGGCCGTGCATTGACTACTGGACACTGAACTCCCAGACCGTCAAGTTCTGATATCCCCTTCCTCTGATCCCAGCAGCCCTGGAACAGCTGCGTGGGGCTCGCATCTTCTCGAAGCTCGATCTCTGGAGTGCCTACAACCTGATTCGCATCCGCAAGGAAGACGAGTGGAAAACTGCCTTCGTGACACCTTCGGGTCACTATGAATATCAGGTCATGCCATATGGGCTGTCCAACTCACCAGCCGTCTTCCAGAACTACATGAATGAGATCTTCAGAGACTTCCGCAACAAGTTCATCATCCTCTACATAGATGATATCCTGATCTACTCTCGCACTACCTTTGAACATCATCAGCACGTGAAACAGGTACTCCAGCGCCTCAAGGACCACCACCTGTATCTGAAGCTCGAGAAATGAGTTCCACACCCCTTCCGTTCACTTCCTGGGGTATGTGATCGACCATCAAGGAATCCAGATGGACCAGAGGAAGGTGGACGCCATCGTCAACTGGCCACAACCCTCCACCATCAAGGAACTGCAGCGTTTTCTGGGGTTCACCAACTTCTACCGACGGTTCATCAAGAATTACAGTTCTCTCTCATCCTCACTCACCTCCCTTCTGAAAAGCTGGCCCAAATCTCTGTCCTGGACACCTCTAGCCCACAAATCCTTCGAGAGCCTGAAGACAGCATTCGCCTCCGCTCCAGTCCTCCATCACCCAGATCCTGAACTTCCCTTTGTCGTCAAGGTCGATGCATCCACCACTGGAGTCAGAGCGGCCCTGTCTCAGCGGCAGGGTGAGCCTCTTCGCCTCCATCCAAGTGCCTTCTATTCCAAGAAGTTGTCCCCAGCGGAGCAGAATTATGACGTCGGGAATCGCAAGCTCCTTGCCATTAAGTTGGTGTTGGAAGAATGGAGACATTCTTGCTGCTCATCCCTTCGTCATCACTGACCATCGTAATCTTGAGTATATTCGAGAAGCTAAAAGTCTGAATCCTCGCTGGGCTGCATTCTTCACTAGATTTGTCTTTAAGGTCTTCTACCGACCTAGAAACAAGAATGGCAGGGCAGACGCCCTTTCCCGTCTTCATCAGCCCGATCCTGAACCAGCCACGCCTGAACCCATTCTCCCTCCAGCCATGATCCTCAGCCCCATCCAGTGGGCTATCGATGAACAGATCCACCAAGCCACCTTGCTCGAAACTTCTCCGCCGGGAGGTCCTGAGGGATGCACCTATGTACCATCTTCTCTCCGCTGCTCCCTCATGGACACAGCTCATGGTTCTCCAGGCTCTGGACACCCAGGTAGCCAGCGTACCCTCTCGCTCCTCAACCAATGCTACTGGTGGCCCGCCATGGCCCAGGATATCTCCCGATTCGTCAAGGGATGCTCAGTCTGTGCCATCAGCAACACTCCACGTCGCCTTCCAGAAGGCAAACTCACACCACTGCCCATACCCAACCGCCCATGGTCCCATCTGGGCATCGACTTCATGACTGATCTGCCTCCATCCAACAACTACACCGGCATCTTCGTCATAGTCGACCGGTTCTCCAAGTCATGCAAACTCATTCCCCTGAAAGGACTCCCTACCACCTTGGAAGCCGCAGAGACCCTCTTCCAGTCAATATTCCATCACTTTGGACTCCCAGAAGACAGTCTCGGATCGAGGTCCACAATTCATCTCCCTTGTCTGGCAAGCCTTTAAATCCCTCGGTATCTCCATCAGCTTATCCGGTTACCACCCTCAGACCAACGGCCAGACTGAGTGGAAGATCCAGGAGATCGGGAGGTACCTGCGGTCCTACTGCCACCAGAACCAGGACAGCTGGTCAGCTGACTATCTAGGAAACAGAAACTGAAGCTGAAGTGGGTGTGTGTGCTCAATATAATATGAGCAAACACACTCCACACCGGACACACACAGTGGACATAGTTTGAATCATATTCATTACTGTTTACTTTGCCATTGCAGCCATATTTTTATTTCCAGGCTTTTTGGGCATTTACTGTAAAAAAAAAAAAAAAAAAAAAAAATTCAGTTATATAAAAACATCAGAGGTCTTGATCTTGACAAATGTATCTACTAATTAAATACATACAATAATACCATCATTTTGACAATCTATTGAATTGATATCCAATTTGTTTAATTATTAACACTAACATTTTAATTATAGCAAAACAAATAAAAGGTCTTCAACTAGATCTCTGGCCCTGAATGCGTCAATCAATGCATATTTGCTGATGTCACAGTAATGAAAGAACTGCTCTATAGTAACACTCACTTGTTGTCCTACAGGTTGTACATGTGTGTGTCTGTGACTGTAGTGATGAACAGAAGCTCATCAGTGTGGAAAGAGAATCTTATGCAGAAACACATTAGAGCAGGTGGGACACTTCATGAGGGGATTTACATTATAGATCAAACTGTATGATGGCAAACACTTATATTCAGATTTCATATTACATATTATTCATAATAAAATGATCAACAGAGTTAAGATTTATATTTCATCACACAAACACATACAATCTAGTGGTTTTTGGAGATTTGATACTACACAGAATATATGAAATATGTCAAATAATAACCAGCACAACAAATATGAACACATAACTAGAAGCTTAATCACAATAAACCAGGTCCGTAAATACCATAGACATTGAGAGGATGCAGAGTTATAGTAAATATTCAGATTAATATCAAATCTTGACGATGTACATTTGGTCCCACTAAATTTTGACTATTTGTTGTCATCATTGCAACGATCATTCAAAAGATTGACATCGTATTGCTCAACACGTATTGTAAATCTATGTAAAGAGAAGCATTTATGTGTATTCAAATTATTGCTTTCAAAATTTGCTAAACAAACAAACAGCTGTAAATCAAACAGGCAAAAATGGCCAGCACAAGAAGCAAAAAAGCACAAAAAGGGCAGCATGCACAGACGCCCAAGTAGATCGATGTAACCTTTGACCCTGCAGTGACTGAGGTGATGCTGTAAACTAAGTGTGTGAGTGTATGTTGGAATTTTGACGGATGTGCATCTGATAAGGACTTGGATCATTCATAGTTTGTCTGAGGAATTCTGCATGGCTTAACCTGTTAATTTCCTTCAGAAGATCAATGCTAATGCAGTAAGTGTGATTCTGGTCAAAGTTCACCTCATCTGAGTGTCGTGTCACATAAATGCTGTCAAACCTGTTCCACCTTGAGTCAAAGGAGACAATGATGCGATCAGAGTTGCTTTCTCTTGACCATCCTCTGTAATCCTCAGTGACATAAACTGGCAGTGAGTCGGTGGTCCTTAGGTTGCCCACCTCATAGTAGGAGAGATTAGAGTAAGGAAGAAGACCACCAATATCTGAAGTCGATATGAACACAATCATGAGCAAACCACCACAGCAAGATCAAACCGTGTCTGGGAAGCGGCCGACCAAACCTGGACTCTCTCAGATTGGAAAAATTATACAGGGTTCTTATCATGTTCCTGACAATCCTGCTGAAAAAAAACCAACAAAAATAAAATGTTCACTCTCAGAAAAAAGGTACAAAAACTATCACTGCCTGCTACAGACTGTGTGATTTCGGCAATCCTATAAGATCATGACAGATCACACTGTACGACATGGATCTAATAAACTTGGGTACGACATGTACACTCACCTAAAGGATTATTAGGAACACCATACTAATACTGTGTTTGACCCCCTTTCGCCTTCAGAGCTGCCTTAATTCTACGTGGCATTGATTCAACAAGGTGCTGAAAGCATTCTTTAGAAATGTTGGCCCATATTGATAGGATAGCATCTTGCAGTTGATGGAGATTTGTGGGATGCACATCCAGGGCACGAAGCTCCCGTTCCACCACATCCCAAAGATGCTCTATTGGGTTGAGATCTGGTGACTGTGGGGGCCATTTTAGTACAGTGAACTCATTGTCATGTTCAAGAAACCAATTTGAAATGATTGGAGCTTTGTGACATGGTGCATTATCCTGCTGGAAGTAGCCATCAGAGGATGGGTACATGGTGGTCATAAAGGGATGGACATGGTCAGAAACAATGCTCAGGTAGGCCGTGGCATTTAAACGATGCCCAATTGGCACTAAGGGGCCTAAAGTGTGCCAAGAAAACATCCCCCACACCATTACACCACCACCACCAGCCTGCACAGTGGTAACAAGGCATGATGGATCCATGTTCTCATTCTGTTTACGCCAAATTCTGACTCTACCATCTGAATGTCTCAACAGAAATCGAGACTCATCAGACCAGGCAACATTTTTCCAGTCTTCAACTGTCCAATTTTGGTGAGCTCGTGCAAATTGTAGCCTCTTTTTCCTATTTGTAGTGGAGATGAGTGGTACCCGGTGGGGTCTTCTTCTGTTGTAGCCCATCCGCCTCAAGGTTGTGCGTGTTGTGGCTTCACAAATGCTTTGCTGCATACCTCGGTTGTAACGAGTGGTTATTTCAGTCAAAGTTGCTCTTCTATCAGCTTGAATCAGTCGGCCCATTCTCCTCTGACCTCTAGCATCAACAAGGCATTTTCGCCCACAGGACTGCCGCATACTGGATGTTTTTCCCTTTTCACACCATTCTTTGTAAACTCTAGAAATGGTTGTGCGTGAAAATCCCAGTAACTGAGCAGATTGTGAAATACTCAGACCGGCCCGTCTGGCACCAACAACCATGCCACACTCAAAATTGCTTAAATCACCTTTCTTTCCCATTCTGACATTCAGTTTGGAGTTCAGGAGATTGTCTTGACCAGGACCACACCCCTAAATGCATTGAAGCAACTGCCATGTGATTGGTTGATTAGATAATTGCATTAATGAGAAATTGAACAGGTGTTCCTAATAATCCTTTAGGTGAGTGTATATTGATTGTTGACTGTACGATGATGGCGCCTATTTAATCGTAGACTACGACGCAAGTTAATATAGAAGAATAAAACATCATTAGTATGCTGAGTGGTAAACGAACAGAGCAAAATCATACTCTGGCAATTGTGTTTTTTATGTGCGCTGAAAAAAAGAGGAGGAAGCGAAAGAGGAGAATATGAACGGCGGTCATGGCTAGGGAAAAGAGGACAGCTTGAGGTATCTTGAGAGATCTTGAGGTAAGGAGTTTTAAGTTTTAGCACCATGTCGCGTTGATCAATACGTCATTTCATGTTGCATTTTTATTGGCTAGTCAGTATACGTAGGTCATAGCAGCAAACACACTGTAAGATGATCATCATGCTAAATTTCTGAGACTGTCTTTGGTCGCAAGAACGTGACAACGGCCATCTTAAGCCCGGGATACACTGCACGATTTTAGCAATCCTATAAGATCATTACAAATCACACTGTGCGACATGGATCTGTTAAACTTGGGTACGATATGTATGTAGACTGTATGCTTTTGTTTGAACCTCTCTCACTGAACAACATAGGACAACCATTTAGGAGCCGCGACAACAGAAATCGTCACGATTGGTCATCTTTCGCCTGGGACAGCCTAAAATCGTACAATTGTACCTGGCATAATATTAGTAGCTGAATGGTATCTTTTGAAAGGGTACTGCCCCACAGCTTGTGTATCTTTTTTTTTTTCTGAGAGTGTAAAGAATAGAACTGGGTTTACTCCAATAATAGTGCACTTGTAGTTCAAATAAAGGTTTTTAATGACAAAAATGCACATGTAAAAACAAGTCGAATCACAAAAGAACATTAAAGGTTATAGTAAAACACATCTGCTCATCACTTACACAGAAGCAGAAAGACCTCTGTAGTGACAGAAAGACCTCCAAGATCCTCCAAGTCTCTTACAGTGAGTTGATGAAGGGTTAATCTTTTCTGTAGTTACAAGATTTTGTAAAAGTAAAAACAAGCAAGATGGTCCATTTTTTTTTCCCCATTCATATTACTTGGTAATGGATACAAATGCATAACCCCCAAAAATATATTCAAAAAAATAAAACAATGTTCTTGCTCTAAAATATTTGTTCTTTCTTTGTTTACTACCAAAATAATTGTATGCAGTTTAAATAAGTATTTTATGAATTATCTATATAAATAAAAATGTAAATGAATAAAACTTAATAAATTAAATTATTACAAAAACAAATAAATTAATTAAGTAATTAGGGTTGACAGGTTGAGAGTAAAAAAAAGACAATTGCTCACATCTCAGACACGTTAATGTTGTGATTAGTAATTAATTAGTAATTATTTATCATTTGTCATAGTTACCTATTAGTTCTTAATGATGCCAATCCCATTCAGTAATTATTGATTACCTAATAAGGAACTATCTTAGTCCTAAATTTGATATTACTTACTGATTAATAGTAGTGGCTGAAGTGTTAATGTAGTACTACTCATTAGTCCTGCATTACTTCCTGCATAGTTACCTATTCATTACTGACCATTACTCTAAAGTGTTACCAGAAACTGATGTGGTCCATGTCAGTGCCAGGGGAGGAGAGATTCCATGGAGAAATATTTGGTTGTCAAGTAGTGTAAGAATCACTCATAGAGGGGTTTATTATTCACCGATTAAAGTTATTTGCTTAAATGAATCATATAAATGAACCATACTAATTATTATTATTAAGAACCTCTCTGTTTGTTGCTTTCATTAAAAAACTAGACTGTTTGAAAACCCCATATTGTGGTCAGTTGAAACATGAACAATATAAGTGTATTTATGAATGAACAAAATTCAGGAAAAAGTATTTTATGACATTGAAACATTCACTTGCACATGGTTGGGCTGCTTTTTTTTGTTTTGTTCTTTGATTGAGATACTCAACTAAGAATGAAAATCGTGACAAACAGCCCCAGTCTCCCTCACATTCTTTGCACCTGTTTTCTAATATTGCATACTAAAAGAGAAGATTCATTTATACAAACAATAAGAAACAACAGCTCTAAGCGTGAGTTTCCAAAGCAACTTTATTTGCTATATACATATATGATTAACAAGAGAGAGAACATGAATAATGAAGGGAGAAGTGAGGCTTAAAAAAAAAAAAAAAATTCAAATAAATTGAACTCTGCACGCTGAGGAAACATCATGCAAACGCATTCTAATCAACTTCAATTTATCATAAAAATGAGCGGATATTAATTTACCCCATTGTAAAACTGTTGACCTTTCAAAACCGCAGCCTCGTTTGCTGAAATCACGTGAATTTGTCAGTTTGATACAGCATTGTATCAAATGGTGCTGCGTCTCTAAAGTAAACAAGTTTCATAAAAGTTTCAAATCTTCGTAAAGCATATTTTTCTAAATCGTTTATTAGTAATTGATACTTGAATCAGTTCTATATAAAGTATTATAATGTTAAAAGCCTACTCATAATAATCATGGATAAAATGACAGCAGGGTTAATGGTAAGCAGATATTTATTTTTAAAGAATGGCACACCACCAGGAGGATTTGTCTTCAGGTGCTGTCTTACAAAGACACTGCTCTGCAAAAAATACATTCTCTCCAGTGTTGGAGACCGCAGAGAGATACTGATCTCGACTCTTGTTCTTGATGATCTGGAGAAGGCCCTGACTCACACGGAAGGTTTTGCTGCTGTCGAATCGTTTCGGGTCACTGTGTTCAGTCACATACACCCTGTTGAAGCTGCCATTGGCGTCCAGACGCACAATAATGCGATCCTTGTTACTGTCAGGAATATTGCGGCTGTAATTTGCCCTGACATAATTTGGGAGCTTGTCTGCTCCTCGACAATTCAGGTTGCCCACCTCATAGTATGGGAGATTCTGATCGGGCAAGAGATGATCATCCTCCTCATCTTCAATTCTGTTTTGGTACTCGTGGAAGCCAAAGTCTCCATCTTGAGGACTATAATTGGAGACAATATTCCCATTGCTGAATTCTATGTAGTCATGAGCAAACCAGTTCAACAGGGCTAAGCCATGTCTCGGCTGCGGCTGACCGAAGCCTGATTGTTTCAGCTGGGACAATTCATTCAGTGTACCTTTCACCATGATGGACGACTGTATAAGAGATGGATTAAAAATAGGAATGAACACCATTTAAAATAATCCTTAAAACCATTCATTGAAGCAAATCAATCAGGTCTCAAATATATAGCATTAAAGCATATAGTTGAAAATCCCAAAATGTACCTAGTTTAAGGACTGATCCTTCACATTTTTGTCAGAGTTTGAGGTGAGTTGAATTTTCTTTTTATAAGAAAATGTCTCTGAAAAGCATGTGGAAGAGAAATACAGCTGTTTTAGGCATCATGGGCATTTACAATTTGAATGTCTTTATGGAAAACACAGATATACACAAATATATACATGCTTTTGGTTGGCAAAACAATACATTCATAAACAAAAGAAAACAACTGAATGTGAGTAATCTAAAATAAAGCAATCTATTTAGTAGAGGAATAGAGACAAAAAGCAATCTAAACTGTACCTTTACCTTTAAAAATTGATGTACTCTTATCGCAGAAATGTCTTGCGTGCTGGTGTCTTTAGAAGATGAAGAGAATGAAAAGCTCATTAGCTGGAAAACAAACCAAACAAGATTGACAATATCATGGGTGTGTCCTTTAAAAACCTTGATGTCCCTGTTTCAGGTGGCGAGGCAAAGTGTGCTTTCGTCTGCCCAACTTCTTTAACATAATATAGAGAAAGGAATAAGTTTTCTTTCTCTTTGTTTTTTATCAATATAAGATCATCCAAATCAATGTGATAAACATGTTAGGTCAGAAGTAGTCAGATTATATTACCTGAAATGTGTAACTACTTTTTTGTCATGAAATGACATTTACTTAGTTTTGGCATGAACCTCTAGATGGCACAGGCTGATAGGTCTTTAACTCATTTGGTAGCGATCACATCATTATCTACATAGCACTGCTGATTGGTTGCTGTTGCATCAGTGGCCAATGAGCTGCGGCTCAATATTCAAACAAATACCGGTAGTGTTGCTGTTAGTACTCCACAGCGTGCTTTCAGAAACCCTTCACCTTCCCCAGCTCCACCTGTATAGATCTGCTACGGTGGTAAATTCACATATGTTACATGTGCAGCAGCAGCAGCATGTCTTACATGCTCACAGCAATGTCTGTGAATGTATTGGCAGTAGCAAGTCTCGGTACTTGCTCTGCAGCAGCAGCGAAGCAAATCTATTCCACCAAGACCAAATACATTAACATTACCATATCCATTGCCATGCAGTCTTTATTAATCTCCCAAGAGTTAACATGACAGAAATGTATTAATATATATTAAAACCAGTGACAGGAGAAGTGAATAACATTGATTATATCGGTACAATGGCATCTGTCAAGGGGTGGGACATATTAGGCAGCAAGTGAACACTCAGTTCATCAGTTCTTGAATTTCATTAGCTTGAAGCAGGAAAAATGGGCAAGCAAAAAGATCTGAGCCACTTTGACAAGAGCCAAAGAGTGATGGCAAGACAACTGGGTCAGAGCATCTCCAAAATAGCAAGTCTTGTGGGGTGTTCCCACTACCAAAAGTGGTGCAAGAAAGGACAATAGGTGAACCGGCATCAGGATCATGGGCGCCCAAGGCTCTTTGATGCACATGGGGCACACAGAAGAGCTACTTGGAAAATTGGTGACAAAAAGGAATGCCACCCATGAAAGGTGTCAGAACACACTGTACATTACAGTTTGCTGCGTGTGCCCATGATGACCCCTGTCCATCGCCGAAAGTGCCTATAATGGGAATGTGAGGAAAGTTGTGAATGAATCACGTTTTATTTTAGATCCGGTGGATGGCCGGGTGAGTGTCTGCCATTTACCTGGGAAAGAGATGGCAGCAGGATGCATTGTGGGAAGAAGGCAGGTGGAGGGAGTGTGATGCTCTGGTCAATGTTCTGCTGGGACCTGGCATTCATGTGGATGTTACTTTGACACGTACCACCATGGCAGTGGTGTTCCCTGATGGCAGTGGCCTCTTTCAGTAGGATAATTCCCTAACAATAAAACCACATAATTTTTCCCATGTTTTCCAAATGGATTTCACATGGGAACTGTTCCAAAACCTTCCATGTGCAAAGTATGGCTGCATCCAAAATCGCATACTTCCCTACTATTTATTAGGGGAAAGACCAGTATATGAAATGAGTAGAATGTCTGAATTCACAGTATTCATAAAATAGTATGCAAAAAGTAAATGACCTACCCCTTCTGGCGAGATACTGATGTGCATATATGAAGACTGCGTTCGAATATGCCTACTGCCCTACTATATAATAGGCAAAAACGGTACTTGTCGAGATTCTGAAGTGTGCATCTGATGGATACTTCTCTATCCCAGGAGGCCACGGGGAGGAATCATCATTTTTTAACATGACGGAGGATGGAGACGCGGCTGTTTTCAAGTGTAAGTACAACAAAGCAAAACCACTGTTCAGTGTGTTTAACTGACGAGGAAAATGTTGATTTAAAGATTTAAATACATTAATATATATTAAATATTGATATATTAAATATATTAAGTTGATGCAAAAACATGTTTCATTTTCATATAGCTACCAGTCGTGCTTCATTAAGCACACATACTTCTCAAGATCTGTTAAACTTCGTTTTCTGGAAAGCATTGCCTTAACTGTGTACAAACATCTGATAAACGTCTGTTTGCAACATAGACATTTCCTAAATGTCTGTTTAACATTTGACAAGTTTTGACCCCCTCAATCAAAGTCTATGTGTATTTTCCAAGCGGCAACCTCCCCCAGTTTCTCTTGAAGCCAATACTGAAGTGACTTAAACTGCAGTTCATCGACTGGCCGCTAGGGACAGGCTCCAAAAGGGAGCAGAATCTCATTGAGTCCCATGTTAAAATGCCCAACTTTACAGCAGAAAAAAACATGTTTACAGCCTGGTACAAATTGTGGTTTTGGTCTATACAGCTAATTTCCCCCTTCATGACAACTGTGAGGGGGGTGAATTTTTTTATAACTCATTCGTTTACATTATATAAAGCCTTAAAGTTCTGCATAATTAAGGGCGTGGCCACTTTGAGTGACAGGTGGATTGTCGTTTGTCTGCTGTCTGTTAGTCATCACGTCACCTCAGCTCCACCCACGTCCCACCTCTTTGCCCATTTTCAGTTATCCGGGTGTGGCGTGCGGTGACGCGCTGCCAAGATGGCAACGGCCAGCTCGACCCTACTTTATGCTTCAAAACTGCTCTTCAGAATCCTATGGGTGACGTCACGGACATATTTTTTTTTACAGTCTATGGTCTTTTCATAGTTTTGATCGTCCATTTAACGAAAACCTTAAGTCGGATCAGTTAGAAAACATTTAGCTACCCGAGTCAGAACAGTCTGAATGTCTAGTCTGAGATTGGTGGTTGTAGCTTGAAAGCCCTAGGAGGAGATACTGTTTTTAATTTAGTCTCAGAAGAATAAGGTTAAATAGTAGATCAGTATGTTGGCTTTGTCAGGCCAACATAATAATTATTTTTTCAAAAAACATATATTTGATGTCATAATGTTGTCATTTTAACCAGAGTTAAAATGACAAGTTACAGCAGTTTTTGATTCTTGATTTCTGATCACTTGTTGCAAAGCTTTTGTGAAAAGAAATGGATTGTCCCAATCTCACATAATTTGCATAGTGTGATGTCATTTCATCATGAAGCACAGGGATGAAAGACTAAAAGTTGGGTCCTCTCTCTTTTCCATAATATTAGTTAAAAAAGCAAACCTGTGTCAAGAGTGGATTAATTGACTGTCCACAGTGTTACATAAGTATTATTGCTGCAAATTTTAACAACAAAACTTATGTTATGTTTATGAAAATATATTTCTAAACATACCATGATCTCAGTGGTTCTGGGCTTCCATGTTGAGTATAGGCCCAAAATGCTAAAAAATGTCAACTAAGTTACCGTCAACTGTGTTACCCAGTAAAGGTAACATAGTGGACAGTAGCAAACTGTTACACGTGGTGAAACTCAGGGACCAAGGCGAGAGGATCCAAATGCAGATAAGTTTTAATAATAGAATTAACAGGAACCAAAACAACAGAAACCATGAACAGGAGAGAACCAAACACATAACAGCCATCAAAAGACTAGACCTAGACTAGACCTAGAACATGGGCAAATACTGGGGTATTTATACACAAATTTACCAGGGGCTGACGAGGGATAGGTGTAGGTGATTTGTTTACCCTTAAGGCCAAAGTATACTTCACTTTTGACATGTACGCGAGGGTCAGCGGACAGTGCAGAGTATGTGCGTACTTAACGCGCACCGCTGGATTTTTGTAACCGCGCGTACTTTGCACGTGCAATTTAATTTTTTAGCAGTATTTACATGGGTTGTAACTCGAGGCGAGAGATTGCTCAACTGCGCATGCGTCAAACGCCTGTGTACGCATACGAGTCAAAAGAAGTATACTTTGCAAGGCTGTGTGCTCGAATGTGCGCATACACTCGCGTCCGCATAAAAAGACAAAGTAAACTTTCGGCTTTACACCTTACACCTTGACCTTGTTGGCATGGTAACTAATAATAGTTAATAACCGATTAATTTAATAATAGATTAAAAAGGAATTTATACCTGTATAATATTATGCTGGACCAGTGCGGTTTGGAAAATGGATGAATGGATGATTCAGCTGCGATCGCCATTTTCTGGTGAGAGGCTGGAATTCATTCAGCGCGCGGCTATCACAGTGCATTATGGGTATTCTCTAGCCGTTAAGCGCACATCAGTACACTCGTTTTTGCGGTGCATTGTGGGATTGAATAAGTGCACTAAATAATGTCCACAATAATTTCGGACACCACTACAAATGGCTGTCCCATCAAATAGTGCCCTATTGAAGGGTATAGGGGGCGATTTCGGACAAAGCCAAGGACAGGAACTAAACAAACGAAGTAAACATTTCTCATGTCCAGTCAACTGTGTTACCTTTGTTAACTATGTTTCCGTGTGGTCAACTGTGTTACTGCTGAGTTTTTAATTTTCAAAAATACCCAGTTGCCTACTGTACAACATGTTTAGTGTTATGAGATTACCAGAGGTGTCCTTTGTCCATCAAGGTATTTTTCTTCCAAAACAACATATACAAATTTGACTTGTTTGAGAAAATGTTAGGACCATTTAACTACTTTTGTGAAAATAGAGAGGTATTATACCTCTAAATATTTTTTCCATAAAGTGTTAATGATTATAATTTTTTATTTTGATAAGTGGATACATAATCTGTCAGTCAAATGACTATTTAAATTGTAGGTATTTTTCCAAACTATGAACAAATACTTATTTTGTCCGTAACATAGTTGACCGGAATATATCTAACATCCGCTTTTTTGGGGGGGGGGAATTCCAAAACCAGGAAACCCTGAGTTTGCCTAATAGAATAATTACTTGATTTAAAGGGTTTTATGTAAGGTCCTGTTTGTGTTTTGGGGAAAAAGAAAACTTGATTTCTTCACATTGTCAACTTCCAAATTAATTATAGAATGACCCAACGGGCACCAAAAGAAAAACTTTGAGGACCTAATCCGGGAGATGGAGGAGAGGGAAGCTGAGAGAGAGCAAGAAGCAACAGAGAGGGAGGAGAGACGATGGCGGAAAATGGAGGAGAAGAAGGAATGAAGAGAAAGAGAAAGACAAGAGCGCGAGGACACATGGGAAAGAGAATCTATAGAAAGATAAGAAAGAAGACATCAAGAAGCAACCAAGAGTGAGGAAAGGAGAGAGGGAGGTCAACGAAAGGGGAGAACGATATTTTCTTTGACATAACATTAGAGAGGTTGACAAGTTAATTTAAATATTTTTAAAATTATGGATGCTGACTTAAGTTTTCTGAATATAAAATCAACAACCATCTCCAGCAGTACGACGCTCCTTTGTGCTGACGTTTGGAACAGCATGAAAAATGAAAATGTTGATCAAATCAGCAAGTAAGGCTGTCATGTAATTGATGAAGGTGTTTGCGCGAATCTGGTTTGGCCTTTTTAAATCTTTGTGATGACATCATAAGTCATGTGACAAAGCTAACATGGAGGATGTAGGGAAAGAATGTACTTTTTTTACACTTGCAAAGTACTTATTCAAAATAACTATACTTATACTCAAGAGAGTATGCAGCCCATGTGTTTTTACCAAGCGGCAACCTCCCCCAGTTTCTCTTGAAGCCAATACGGAAGTGAATTAAACTGCAGTTCATCGACTCATTCGTTTAAATTATATTAAGACTTAAATTTCTGCATAATTAAGGGCGTGGCCACTTTGAGTGACAGGTGGATTGCCGCTGCTGTCACTACTAGCCGTTTGTCTGCTGTCTGTTAGTCATCACGTCACCTCAGCTCCAGCCACGTCCAGCCTCTTTGCCTATTGTCAGTTATCCGGGAGTGACGCACGGTGACGCACTGCCAAGATGGCAACGGCCGACTTTTACGCTTCAAAAACTCTCTTCAGAAACCTATGGGTGACGTCACGGACACTACGTCCATATTTTTTACAGTCTATGGTTTTTACACATATACAAAGTTCTGTCATGAAACTCTAGATGGCGCAGGATGATAGGTCCTTAACTCAACCTGCTTGCAATCACATCATTCTCTATAGGGCACAGCTAATTGGTTCCTGCTGTATCAGTAGCCAATAAGCTCGCTGTTCAACCTTTAAATACTTGGTCAGCATTTGCTGTAGCAGTTGCAGCGCGCTTTCAGAAACTTTCCACCTTCCCCATCTCCACCTGTATAGATCTGCTACAGGTAATTCATGTATGCTATTTTGTACAGCAGCAGCATGTCTTACTTGCTCACAGCATATCATGTATGTATTGGCAGTAGCAAGTCCCGTACTTGCTCTGCAGTAGCAATAACAGCAGCTGCAGCAATAATAACAGCAGCACCAATAACAGCAGCAATAATAACAGCAGCAGCAAAAGCAGCAACAATAGCAGCAGCAATAACATCATCAGCAGCAGCAATAATAAGAGCAGCAGCAGCAATAATAACAGCAGCAGCAGCAATAATAAGAGCAACAGCAGCAATAATAACAGCAGCAGCAGCAATAATAAGAGCAGCAGCAGCAATAATAACAGCAGCAGCAGCAATAATAACAGCAGCAGCAGCAATAACAACAGCAGCAGAAGCAATAATAACAGCAGCAGCAGCAATAATAACAGCAGCAGCAGCAATTGCGCCTCCGCGGCCCATCTGCCCAGAAACTCCGCTGGGCTCCCTCGTCACTCCAAGTCGGCCTCCGACGGTCGACGCCCAGCCTACGCCACGGACTTCCGGGATTCGGGCTGCACCCTCACCCTGCACCCCTATGGTGCCAGTGTGCTCCTCCCTTCCTCCAACCTCCCTGTCTGCCTCGCTCGCCACATCATCGTCCTGGTCATCCGAGTCCCCGTCGCCGCCTCAGTCCTGTGAGCCAGCAGCTCAGCCCCAGGCTTCCAGGCCTGCGATGTCGCCCAGGTCTGTTGGCCGCTCTGTTCCGCCGGTTCCTCCTCTCACCATGGTTCCGACTCTGCCGATTGATCCCAGGGTTCCGTCAACCCCTGCAGTCAGGACTCCGCCCTGGATCCTCACACCATCAGTGCCACCGTGGGTCCTGTGCCTGCCTACCCTAGGCTTCTGTCAGTCACCAGCTCCACGCCCTCCACCGAAGCCTCCGCCCTCTTTCCTCTTATTAGATTTTCTGTCACGGCGCGAGGACACGCCTTTTTGAGGGGGCGTTATGTCACATGTATGTTGTTCAGTTCTGTCTTGTCTGCATGAGTTCTCATTGGTCACCATGGTTATAATTAGTTAAGTCTTGTTAGCTATTTCCGTTTAGTGTCCTCATTAACCTTGTGTATTTATACTCCCTGTTCTGTTCAGTTCTTGGTCAGTTATTGTTTGTGTTAACAGTGTCTTACTCTTCTGTGTTTGCTTTTGGATTAAAGACTGTTGTTATCACCATCTCCTTCGTCGTGCGCTTGCTAAGCCACCCTAAACTGTTACAGTCATGACGTCTCGTCATACACGATGCTATTTTTAGTTCACTTAAATGAAAAGAAGAATAGATAAAGTGAAGCTGTGGTAGAAATGGCATCCAAACGCTATCTTTCCGGAGCCTAAAAAAAGTAAAAAGAGACGAGCACAGGAAGAAAGACAAGCTCAAAGTAAAGGTATGCTCTTTTGGCTGCTATAAATAGCACATTATTTATAGACAGTTTCTTGTATACATACAATACTGGATGCGTGCGCATTCAGGGGTTATGCTGAGTAACATACTGTACAAGACATGAGACGTGTGACAGCTAGCTAGGTGTGTGACAGTGAGGAAATGGCTAGCATCAATTACTTTGGAAGCCTAGGTAGGTTTAGGACTGCTGTGGACAGCTGACTCCTAATGGGTTTGATATTCTTCATATTCTGTGTGGTGGTCAGTTCACAGCAGTGACAGAAAATATTTTTTTACCTTTTATGGGCATTTTTACCTTTATAAATTTATTTTTTAAACCTAATTATATGCATACATAATCTTTTGTGTCAATTTCATAAATGTAATCAAATTTAATTATAATAAAACACAATAGGGCTGTTACCAATCAAATTAAATAAGTATCAACAAAATTCATCTTTGCAAAGGACAGGAAACTGCATTTGAAGTGGCATTTACACAGACTGTTTAATGCAGCTCAGAGGGACATGAATGAATAACCTGCAGTTACAAATGCATAAATAATGATTGATATTTGAAATGATTTAAAACATGAAAAGATACCTTAAATGTTAAATTAAAACCACCAGCAAGTGCTTGTGTCACATATGAGGGAAACATTGGACCACATTCAGCGTGCTAAGTTAAAGTCAAGTCAAGTCACCTTTATTTATATAGCACTTTTTACAATGCTGATTGTTTCAAAGCAGCTTCACAGTGTTAAACAGGAAAATAATGCAACAGAATTTGATTTGGCTGTACAGCCGCTCTGGAGAAAACGGTGATGTCATCCAGCTCATTTCAATTATCATATAGTGTCAATGCGGGCAGATCAGTAATATAGTTGAATATTTAGTGTCCCCAACTGAGCAAGCCAAAAGCCAAAGTGGCAGAGGCGACGGTGGCAAGGAACCAAAACTCCATCAGGTGACATAATGGAGAAAAAAACCTTGGGAGAAACCAGGCTCAGTCGGGGTGCCAGTTCTCCTCTGGCCAATGAACAAACAGTGTATGATTATGATTCTGGCAACATTACAGGTCAGAAGTCATATTAGATCGGAATATTCGAAAGATCCGAGTTATCACGCCAGAGACGGGTTTATTGAGGATGTCGTGTCGATGAGGCATTTACAGGGTGGAGTCTAATTGACATCGTCTCTGCAGACATTTCAGGGATGCGTTGGTCATGTCTAGGCGCAGGTCTGCCATCTGATCTGGATACGGCCCGGATCCGGCTGACTGCAGCAAACCTCGGGATAAACAGAGAGACTAACATTAGCGTAGATGCCATTCTTTTTATGATGTAACGAGTACATCTGGTGTTGCGGGAAGTGTTTCCGGTTCCGGCTGACCTAGTTAATGCAGCCTAAAACAATAATTTAACTGATTTGAATAATATAAATTGATAATGTTCTATGTGTATGCCATAGTAAAGAGATGTGTTTTTAGTCTAGATTTAAACTGACAGAGTGTGTCTGCTTCCCGAACAATGCTAGGAAGACTGTTCCAGAGTTTAAGTGCTAAATAGGAAAAGGACCGACCACCTGCAGTTGATTTTGATATTCTAGGTATTATCAACTGGCCAGAATTTTGAGACTGCAATAGACGTGATGGAGTATAATGCGTTAAGAGCTCGCTAAAGTACTGGGGAGTTAAACCATTTAGTGCTTTGTAAGTAATTAGCAAGATTTTAAAATGTATACGATGTTTCATAGGGAGCCAGTGCAGTGTTGACAGAACCGGGCTAATATGGTCATACTTCCTGGTTCTAGTAAGAAACCGAGCTGCTGCGTTTTGGACCAGCTGCAATTTATTTATTAAGCGAGCAGGGCAACCACCCAGTAGAGCATTACAATAATCTAGCCTTGAGGTCATGAACGCATGAACTAACTGTTCAGCATTTTGCATTGAAAGCATGTGCCGTAATTTAGATATATTTTTAAGATGGCAGAATGCAGTTTTATAGATGCTAGAAACATGGCTTTCAAATGAAAGATTGGTGTCAAAGAGCACACCCAGGTTCCTAACTGACGACGAGGACTTGACAGAGCAGCCATCGAGTGTTAGACAATATTCTAGGTTACTACTTGTGGAGTTTTTTTGACCAATAATTAAAAATTCAGTTTTTTCTGAATTAAGTTGCAGGAAATTACTAGTCATCCAATTTTTTATATCAGCTATGCATTCCGTTAATCTTGTGAATTGGTAAATTTCGTCAGGGCGTGAAGAAATATAGAGCTGACTATCGTCAGCATAACAGTGAAAACTAACGCCATGCTTCCTAATGATATCTCCCAGGGGTAGCATGTACAGGGTGAAAAGCAACAGTCCTAGCACTGAGCCCTGCGGTACTCCATACTGAACTTGTGATCGGTGTGACATCTCTTCATTTACTGCTACAAAGTGATAACGGTCAGATAAGTATGATTTAAACCATGCCAATGCAATTACACTAATGGCAACATAATTTTCGAGTCTATTCAAAAGAATGTTGTGGCCAACAGTATCGAATGCAGCACTAAGATCGAGTAACACTAACAGAGAGATACAACCACGATCGGATGATAAGAGTAAATCATTTGTAACTCTGATGAGAGCAGTCTCTGACTGATGTGATACTGTAGTAGATGGTTGCATAGTTATAATTTGTTTCCTAATATTATCAGTCTTGCATGTAAAGAAGTTCATAAAGTCATTACAGCTGTGCTGTTTACAAACGTCAGAAGTTGAAGCTTTATTTCTTGTTAATTTAGCCATTGTATCATATAAATACCTAGGGTTGTGTTTATTTTCTTCTAAGAGAGTCGAGAAATAAGCAGATCTAGCAGTTTTTACGGCCTTTCTGTATGCGATCATGCTCTCTTTCCATGAAATGCGAAAAATCTCCAGTTTTGTTTTCTTCCAGCTGGGCTCCATTTTTCTGGCTGCTGTTTTAAGGGCCCAAGTGTGCTCGTTGTACCACGGCGTTGGACTATTTTCTTTAATCTTCTTTAAGCGCAGAGGAGCAACGGTGTCTAAAGTGCTGGAAAAGAGAGAGTCAATAGTTTCTGTTGCAACATCGAGTTCCTCTAGGCTATCTGGGATGCTGAGGAGATGAAACTGATGAGGAAGATTATTTACAAAGCAATCTTTAGTGGCAGCGATAAATTAAGCTAAATTAAGTATACACGATACTAGGTAATGATCAGAGATGTCATCGCAATGCTGCAGAATTTCAACGGCATCAACATTTATTCCATGTGACAGTATTAGGTCTAAAGTATGATTACGGCGATGAGTGGGTCCTGACACGTGTTGCCTAACTCCAATAAAGTTTTACAATGTCTCTAAATGCCAATCCCAATGCGTCTTTTTCATTGTCTACATGGATATTAAAATCACCAACAATTAGGACTTTATCTGTAGCCAGTACTAACTCTGATAGATAATCAGCAAATTCTCTGGTACAGTCTGTATGGTGCCCTGGTGGGCTGTATACAGTAGCCAGCACAAATGTCAAACGGGATTTATCATTTACACTACATAACATTACGTAAAGCACCAAAACTTCAAAAGAATGATATTTGAAACTAGACTTCTGAGTAATACTGAAGATATTATAATAAATTAAAGCAACCCCTCCCCCTTTGCCTTTCAGACGCGGCTCGTGTTTATAACAATAATCTTGGGGGGTGGTCTTGTAATCGTCAGGTTTTAGCCAGGTTTCTGTCAAACATAGCACATCTAGATTATGATCTGTAATCACATCATTAACAATAAGCGCTTTTGGGGGAAGGGATCGAATATTCAGCAGCCCGAGCTTTATCATTTGTTCATCTGTATTATATCTGTTTTTTATTTGTTGGACATCAATTCAATTTTTACCGTTAAATGTTTTTGATGGTTTTTTGTATTTACTAATTCAGGGAACAGACAGAGTCTCTATGTGATACTATCTAGGTGTGAGAATCTCTATGTGTTTGGATTTATCTGACTTCTGTGATGTGAGACAGCTAGCAGACGGTCAGTTAAGCAAGTCCATCTGCTTCCTGACCTGGGCCCCAGTTAGCCAAGGTTCAACTCTAAGACTATGTGCCAAATTACTAGAGAGAAGAGCGGCACCATCCCAGGAAGGGTGGATGCCATCTTTTTTTAAAAGGTCAGGTATGCCCCAAAAGCTTTTCCAATTGTCTATGAACCCTGTTATTTTGCGGACACCACTTAGACAACCAGCCATTGAGTGATGATAGTCTGCTAAGTATCTCATCACTCCGACAAACATGGAGGGTACCAGAGCAAAAAACTTTATCTGCCATCGTACTTGCGAGTTCACACACCTCTTTAATGTTAATTTTGGTGATCTCCAACTGGCGAAGTCGAACATCATTAGTTCCGACGTGAATAATAATTTTAGAGAATTTACGATTAGCATTAGCCAGCACTTTTTTACTGGCTCCCGGTAAACATGTGACTATGGTGGCTGGTGTCTCTATTTTCACGTTCCCTGTAATAGAATCGCCAATAACTAGGGCACTTTCAACAGGATTCTCAGTGGGTGCATCACTGAGTGGGGAGAACCTGTTTGATGCTCATCACAGTTGTTTGATGGACTCTGTTGACTAATCTAACTCACCACAGTTGTTTGATGGACTCCTGGATGCACAGCTGGCAGGCTAACAGGCTAGCGAAATGCTAACACGTGATAGTTATTTAGATTAAAAGCTAGCGATGTCAGATTTAATGTGATAGGCAATATTAGACAATATATGGTGATGGGTACGTTATATTTAGCAGTTTAAACAACAGGGAATGATATCAAATAGAGATTCAAAAGCAAGCAAAGCAGACGCAAGCACAGCAGCATGGCAGACAGGAGTAACTGATCAGGAGTAGACAGGAGCAATCGATGATCGACAGGAGCAATCGAGGATCAAGAATCAAGTTAAAGAATTATCTACTCATGCATTTTGTATTGATTTACTGTCTGATGAAGTTATCATAGCTGGTTATATGAAGGTGGCGTGCCACCTACAGGCCTTTTAGGTGAAGAGTAGGTTTGTAAAGAATGCGCAACGCAGGAGATGCCGGTTCGAATCTCACTTTGAGCAGGTAGAGTAGGTTGGATCACATATATACTTGCACTGTATACTTGCATTTGTTTAAATCTGTTTAAATATTTTTACATATGTATGTTGAATGTTACACTTAATAGGAAAAAATGGTAAGCCCCGGCGCTGAGGTTGGGACCTGTGCTTAAGAAGGCGTTCATTCCAGCTTACTTTTTGGCTGGACTTCCTGCCTTTCTTGTGGCCAACTGATGTTAAATTTGGCCACAGAATGGGTCAAAACCTCAACCAACTCCTCCTGAACCAACTTCAGCTTCACCCGCCTCGATGCTGAGCACGTCTAACACCTCGGAGTCAGACAGCTCAAACATTGGGTTCTCCACCCCGAGGGAAGAAGCCGCAGCGCGGGCTTCCGCATGGCGAGGGAGAGCATCTAAACTGTCAGATGAGGACTGAGAAGATGCCTCAGCAGTCTCAGGTCCCCCTGACAGATCTATCTGCGAGCCCCATGATCTACGACGCCGTGCTGCCTCAGCAGATGCGGGACCCGAACTACGGGGCTCGTGAGCCTGGCTGGCCTCATTGAACACGGCCAGGTGGGAACGCAGCACTCTAATAGGCAACTTTTCAAATTCACCGCAGGCAGCTCCCTCGTGCACGGATGCACACATCTCCTGAACTGCTCACTCGCCATTTCAACTTTGCTTATGTGACAAACAACACCAAATAAGACAAACAGTAACACAGAGCGCTTGCTGAAGAGCAAAAGCTATCTCCGGCGTCCCTTTGTACCTTCCGGGTATACCGTCACATGTTATGTCATGATGCAACACCAATCAGGATTGGAATAGTTTCATTCATGCTTCAGATGCGCTACGCTTAGGGAGCGTCCCCAAAGTGCGTTACGACGCAGTTCGAGTTCCCTCGAAAGGGAACTTATTAATATTATGTAATGTTGACTGTTATATCAATAACTATATATTGAAATCACTGTTTTTACTGCAGTTAAAATGTTCCAGTTTGGCTTATTTTTGAAAGTCGGTTTGGTGAGGGTGAGTAAATGATTTGAGTTTTTGAGTGAACAATTCCTTTATCGCATTGAACTTAGACACAATTAATTAAAAATAGACAGAACACAATACATCTTAATAATCCTGCTCAAAGTAATGACACAAATGATCCAAATCTATTTACTGTGTTCAAAACAATACATTTGTTATTATAGGTTAGTAAAAGTCCTGGAAGGCACTTGCCATGTAAGGTGTTAATAGGAATGTTTGATTTCAACTATGTCTGTGTCTACAGTGTCTGTAGGATCCAGACTGCATAAGCATACACACATAACACAAGCTCAACGACGATTACGCCGCTACTGGGTCTTAACTTCCCCAATGAAATCTGACCATTCCATTTTTTGAATGATCTCAATGAGGCCTTGGCTGATGCGGTAGGTGCTGTTCTCATCGAAGTGGCCTTGCCCTAAGTGATGTGTCACATAAATCCTGTCAAACCATTTGTCATTACAGTCCGAATTGACTGAAACAATAATACGATCTGCGTTGCTCTCACGCACATTGTGGTCGTAGTTCTTAGTGACATAATGAGGCATTGTGCCCGGATAGTGCAGGTTGCCCAGTTCATAGTACGGTAGGTCGATATCAGGAAGAATCTGTTCCTTGTTATGGAATGGATGGAAACCAAAGTCTTTATGTTCTGGGTCGCATTTTACTGCAATCATATTGCCGTCATCATCAATTTCAACACGTTCATCAGCAAACCACCACAGCAGAATGAGACCATGTCTGGGATACGGCTGACCATATCCGGTCTCTCTCAGATGGGACAGTTCATTCAGTGTTCTCACTCGGACCATTCTGTGTCTAGAAAACAGACAGAAAAACGTGAGGACTACAGTGTAAAAATTACATTTGACTTTACTTTATCTGGAACATATATTACTATATAGCCTATTACGTGTGTATTTTACAAGTATGGTGGCGTAATATGTAGCCTACTACATTTAATTTATTCAAATGTATTCATAAAAAGTAATATTTGTATAAATGTTACTATTTATATGTTATGTATTAGCTACATATTATAATATATTATATTATATATGTAAAATATATTAAATAATACAATATAACATAACATAATATAATATAATACAAGTGGACACAGTAGGTTTCATATCTCTTTAAACACACACCCACAGTGCAGCCCATCTGGGATACAGATTGATCTCCTAGGATATCGATGCAAAAAAAAGCGCTGTTTGGCGTTGTTTAATAAAGCGTATTTAAACGGCACCATCCGGCGTAAAGTTTAAAATCATCCTATAATGTAATTAAAGTTGCTCTTATTAACAAAAAGCAATATAAATCAGACAAATTGAACATAGAATACTGTACCTTGTTCACGCGCTGTGAGAAGATCTGCGTCTGTGCAGCTCGCGCGCTCCTTTTATTCTGCTTCATGTGTGTGTTATGGGCGGTGAAAAACACACGTACAGAAACTAACACTGGACTTTCAGGGATTATTATCAAGGGAATTTTTTGTTGTTATTAAAGGAGTGTTTACTTTCTGTATCTGCAGAAGAACAGATGAATAACTGGGAAAGTGAAACTAAAGCAGACTCACAGTCTATTGATGAGAGATGAAAAACATATTAGTATATTCATAAAGGCATAGTGTCATGCAATTTAACTAATATTAGCTGTTAAAAAGTGTTTACAAGCCATAGGCTTACACGTCGCACTGTTGCTATAGGTTTATTTTTGAAAGTCAATTTCTGTATCAGACACTTAAAGCTGTGACTACAAAATTTAAATTTTCACTGACTCTATTTTTAACCTTGAATAGCTGATTGAGTCCATGCACAAATACATGCATTTACTATTTAATCTCTGCTCACTGTGTGGACTGGTCAAAACTACTCTTTACTCTTGGGGCATGTTGTCACAAAAGGCACAAAAATAGAGTCAGTGGTGAATAAATAATAAGAACCTAGTTATTCGAGTTTAACAGCAAAAAAGTATGGAACCTTGTTTCCGCCAGGGAATAAAAAAAATAATAAATGAATGTAATTGCGATCAGAATTGTGATATAAATCGCAATTACTATTTTTTTTAAATTATTTTTTAAAGCTTCCATTAGTGAGAGGTCAGCTGACTATGTAGGAACAGAAACTGAAGCGGACCGACAGCAGTGGGCGTGTCTAAGATAATATGAGCAAACGCACACTGGACATAGGAACTTATTATTTTACACTTTGACATTACAGTAAATATGTCCAGGCTTATTGGGGATTGCCTGTAAAAATAAATAAATAAATAAATAAATAAATAATAATAATAATAAATACTGTAATGGTAATTTTTATTCATTTCCCATTATCCCAAGTGGTTTACAAATTATACAAATACAAGGAACATATAGTACGTAACATACATGTATTTTAAAGCATGTTGTAAGATGGAGACCTGTTAGATATGTTTGATTAAGTATTATCTAACATAAACGTATCCTGATCATTTTAAACGCATTTATTCCCATCTCAGAAGTCTTGAACCTCACGAATGTCTAATAACTAAAAAACTATTTTGACACCACCTATTGAAAGATATCCAATTGTTGTGCAAAATGTTTAAAAATATATATATATTCTGCAAAAATGTTTAATTAACTCATTACAATTGCCAAAAACATTTTAAATTTCTTCAGCAATCTTTGGCACTGACTGCATCATTTTAATGGCATGATGATAATGCATGTTTGCTGATGTCACTAAACTAAGGAAAGGAATAGTAACACACTAATTAATGCGGAAAGAGAAACTAATGGAGTAACACATTTACATCAAAGCTTAAACTGCATAATGTCTCACTTATTCAGATTTCATATTATATATTAAATAATATTAAATTTATACTTCATGAAATGTTAAAAATTAAATATATTCTTGACACATGGCAAAGTTTAGTTAAGTTTATATTGTTAAATTAAAAACACAAAATCACACAAACACAAGCCTCTAAATCTTGAATATTTATTTGCAATGAAGCAATAAAAAGAATCTGTGATAAACAATGCTCAAGTTCAACATCATATCTTAATCCATAGAACATTATATAACAAAAAGATTTGCATTTATTTATTTAGCAGACGTCTTATCCAAATAAACAGATGATAAGGAGACAAGCTGCAACATGCAGCTCCAAAATTAGCTATAAAAAAACCTCACAAAACAAAAAACACCAGTGGATAAAAACTAAATTGAAAACAAGACAACAATGAGCAAGACCACAATGGCACACATCAGCAGAGTGCAGCATTTTGCACAGACATCCTTAAAGGATGAATGTGACCTTTGACTCTGATAGTGTTTACTCTCCACTGACTGAGCTGCAGATGGAAACTGTGAGCGTCTGCAATGCTGTTCTATAGTAATCTGATAAGAATCATTCAAAGTTTTCCAGAGGAATTTTTTTCTGCTTAACCTTCTGATGACCTTCATTAGTTTTATGTTAATGCAGTAAGTGTGATTCCGGTCAAAGTTCACCTGATCTGAGTGCTGTGTCACATAAATCCTGTCGAATTGTGGAGTGGACCTGCTTGATTTAAATAAAACAATGATGCGATCAGTGTTGCTGTCATCATCTGAATATCCGGTGTCATCCTCAGTGACATATTCAGGCAGTGAGTCGGGGGTGTTCAGGTTGCCAACCACATAGTATGGGAGATAAGAGTAAGGAAGAAGTCCATCAGCATTATAGAACTGATGAAAGCCAAAAGCTCCGTTTGCAGGGTTAAACTGAGCAATCATACGACTATTGGAGTCAATATACACACATTTATGAGCAAACCACCACAGCAAGTTCAGACCGTGTCTGGGAGGCGGCTGACCAAACCTGGACTCTCTCAGATCAGACAAATTATACAGGGTTCTTATCATGTTCCTGACAATCCTGCTGAAAAAAAGTAAAAAAAACAGGACTGGTTTTACTTCAACAATAGTGCACTTATTTATTTATTTACACAGCCAGTCCGTTTTTGTGAACTAACAAGTGGACACAGTAGGTTTCATTTCTCTCTAAACACACACCCACAGTGCAGCCCATCTGGGATACAGATCGCAAAGCAGAGAGAATAGGCTATCAAAGTAAAACTGTTTACTAAGTCAGAGCTATTTGGTGTAGTTTTAAAAAAGGATATCTGGTGTAAAGTTTAAAATGATTCTATATATTATAAAAAAAGCAAACAAACAGAACACGGCATGCTGTACCTTGTTCACACGCTGTGAGAAGATCTGCGTCTGTGCAGCTCATGAGCTCACATCCTTCTTCTTCATGTGTGTGTGTGTTAGGGTGGTGAAACACTGGACTTTCATGGGTGATCAGAAAAACATTTTTGTGGAACTAAACACTGGACTCAACCTAAAATTGAATAAGAATGCAAGTCTTTTTAAATAGCCTACTAATATAAATTGAAAATATATAACTTTTACAGAAATTAAAACGTTTGCTAATGTATTTGGTCCAACTTTTAGTACTTGGAATTGTTTTTATTTTCTCACAATATTAAAAGTGTTACTAACAGATGGTTTTTGTTGTTACTTTCTGTTACTTTGAGCTGCAGAAGAACAGATGAATTGCTGGGAAAGTGAAACTAAAGCAGACTGACAGCGTGGGTGTGTAAGATGAGAAAAACCCTTAGATATTAGAATATTCATAAAGGCATATTGTCATGCAGTTGAACTAATATTAAATTGAAAATAGAAAATGATGTTTAAAAATGCTACATATGTCACACTATTTTACTCCAAATAATATTTTTGAAAGTCAGTCTCTGTATAAGACACTTAAAGCTGTGACTACAAAAAGTTACATTTACAACTGTTATTGTCCAGGAATAAATGGGGTGAATAAATAATAAGCACATTAGTTCTTCCATAGTTGAACAGGAAAGGAGAGAGAGGTCAGCTGACTATCTAGGAAAAAGAAACTGAAGCAGACAGGCAGCAGTGGGCATGTCTAAGATAATATTAGCAAACAAACTCTGACACACACACTGGACAAAGGAACTATAGTTTGACTCATTTTTTTAATGTCCAGGCTTACTTGAGTTTCACAAATCTGTCTAAAAATTAAAAACATTGTAACATCTGTCAGCTGCGGTACCCTTATGTACCAGCATATATGGCAGCTTCATTTCCATAGACTGTTACTCCCGGACTCCACTTCCCAGAACCCACTGCTCATTATTGGTTTACTGGTTTCAGCTGTGTCTTGTTTATTATATTCTTTACCCTGTCTATTTAAATGCTATTTGCCCTACATTCTTTATGAAGTCTTGTTTATATTGGTTTGCATGTTACATTCAGCATTCCTGAGCAGTCTTTTTGTTCCTGATAATTATTTCTTGGATTCCTTGTTCCTGTCTGCCCTTTGTGGAGCATACAGTGGGGAGAACAAGTATTTGATACACTGCCGATTTTGCAGGTTTGCCCACTTACAAAGCATGTAGAAGTCTGTAATTTTTATCATAGGTACTCTTCAACTGTGAGTGACGGAATCTAAAACAAAAATCCAGAAAATCACATTGTATGATTTTTAAATAATTAATTTGCATTTTCTTGCATGACATAAGTATTTGATACATCAGAAAAGCAGAACTTAATATTTGGTACAGAAACCTTTGTTTGCAATTACAGAGATCATACGTTTCCTGTAGTTCTTGACCAGGTTTGCACACACTGCAGCAGGGATTTTGGCCCACTCCTCCATACAGACCTTCTCCAGATCCTTCAGGTTTCGGGGCTGTCACTGGGCAATACGGACTTTCAGCTCCCTCCAAAGATTTTCTATTGGGTTCAGGTCTGGAGACTGGCTAGGCCACTCCAGGACCTTGAGATGCTTCTTACGGAGCGACTCCTTAGTTGCCCTGGCTGTGTGTTTCAGGTTGTTGTCATGCTGGAAGACCCAGCCACGACCCATCTTCAATGCTCTTACTGAGGGAAGGAGGTTGTTGGCCAAGATCTCACAATACATGGCCCCATCCATCCTCCCCTCAATACGGTGCAGTCGTCCTGTCCCCTTTGCAGAAAAGCATCCCCAAAGAATGATGTTTCCACCTCCATGCTTCACGGTTGGGATGGTGTTCTTGGGGTTGTACTCATCCTTCTTCTTCCTCCAATCACGGCGAGTGGAGTTTAGACCAAAAAGCTCTATTTTTGTCTCATCAGACCACATGACCTTCTCCCATTCCTCCTCTGGATCATCCAGATGGTCACTGGCAAACTTCAGACGGGCCTGGACATGCGCTGGCTTGAGCAAGGGGACCTTGCGTGCGCTGCAGGATTTTAATCCATGACAGTGTAGTGTGTTACTAATGGTTTTCTTTGAGACTGTGGTCCCAGCTCTCTTCAGGTCATTGACCAGGTCCTGCCGTGTAGTTCTGGGCTGATCCCTCACCTTCCTCATGATCATTGATGCCCCACGAGGTGAGATTGACCGTCATCTTGAACTTCTTCCATTTTCTAATAATTGCGCCAACAGTTGTTGCCTTCTCACCAAGCTGCTTGCCTATTGTCCTGTAGCCCATCCCAGCCTTGTGCAGGTCTACAATTTTATCCCTGATGTCCTTACACAGCTCTCTGGTCTTGGCCATTGTGGAGAGATTGGAGTCTGTTTGATTGAGTGTGTGGACAGGTGTCTTTTATACAGGTAACAAGTTCAAACAGGTGCAGTTAATACAGGTAATGAGTGGAGAACAGGAAGGCTTCTTAAAGAAAAACGAACAGATCTGTGAGAGCCGGAATTCTTACTGGTTGGTAGGTGATCAAATACTTATGTCATGCAATAAAATGCAAATTAATTATTTAAAAATCATACAATGTGATTTTCTGGATTTTTGTTTTAGATTCCGTCTCTCACAGTTGAAGTGTACCTATGATAAAAATTACAGACCTCTACATGCTTTGTAAGTAGGAAAACCTGCAAAATCAGCAGTGTATCAAATACTTGTTCTCCCCACTGTATGTGTATTTGGACTGATTATGTGCTTGACCCTCTGCTTGGCATGGACTATGACTTTTGGATTATACTTGTAAATAAACTGCATTTGGATCCTCACTTCTTCTGCTGAATGCTGTTTACACTACCAAGTCATTACAAACATACAACAATGTCATTTGACACATCTATTTGACTTCATAACCAATGTGGTGTTGCATCTTTGAATATGAAAAATGTTTGTTTTTTTTAATTTGCAAAAATTTAAAGGTTTTCAAATAGATCTTCGGCACAGACTGCCTCATTTTGACATGACAATGTTTGCTGATGTCACTAAACTACTGAAAGGAAGTTATTCATTTTATGATGTATTATTCATAACATTTATCAACATTAGATAAGATTTCACCTTGTGTTGCCCACAATCTTAAATATTTGTCTACATCATTGCAATAAATCATGAAAAGAATAGAGATATCTTACATTTACAGAATGGCAAACATTTATATTTAAATATATTTATCATAGATTATATGTACATTTATTCATTTAGCAGATATTTGGATAAAAGACATTTGTTGACATTTGCAGCAGTGGATAACTATATATTTTTCATTTTAATAGCAAGACGAAAACCGCAAAAATGAACAGTAAAGTACAGATCAGCAGAGTGCAGCATTTTGCACAAACATCCTTAAAGAATGGATGTGACCTTTGTTCCCTCTCCACTGACTCCATCTGCAATGCATTTGAAAATGTATCTGATAAGAATCGTTCAAAGTTTCTCTGAGGAATTCTTTCCGGCTTAACTCTTTAATGTCCTTCATGAGATCAGAGCTAATGCAGTAGGTGTAATTCTGGTCGAAATTTGTCTGATCTGAGTGCTGTCACATAAATGCTGTCGAATCTGGATGGACTGTATTTTGTGTCAAAGAAAACAATGATGCGATCAGTGTTGCTGTCATCTAAAAATCCTGTGTAATTCTCAGTAACATATTCAGGCAGTAAGGGGGGTTCAGGTTGCCCACCTTCATAGTATGGTAGTTTAGTGTGAGGAAGAAGTCCATCAGCATTATAGAATCGGTGGTTACAGAGTGTAATCATACGACCATTTCTATCAATCTCAACACATTCATGAGCAAACCACCACAGCAGACTGAGACCGTGTCTGGGATACGGCTGACCAAACCTGGTGTTTCTCAGCTCCATCAACTCATACAAGGTTCTCACCATGTTACTGTCAATTCTGTCTAAAAATGTGAAGAACACAACTGGTTTTACTACAACAATAGTGCACCTGTAGTTCAAAGAAAGGTATGTTTAATATAAAACATACAATTAAAAACTGCAAAATGCAAACCAAGAAGGAATGTAATGCACTAAAGCCAGCTGAACTTCAGTTGAATTAGCTCATTTCCTCGTCGGTAAACTCTGCAGAATTGGAACGCCTGATATTTATAAAATTCTACAGATCTGATACCCTTTGCATATTCATTTACTCAATATTTGGCAGGGTTTTCAGTTGCCAGCAAGAGTGTAGTACTCTCAGCTCACATTCATGTGCATGTTTAAAATCATTCAGCAGATTTTCTCTCAAAATCAGCAGAACAAATATTCATCACTTACACGGAAATACAAGCAGAATGATCTCTATAGTGATATAGCTGATCCTCAAGACTCTTGCAGTGAGTTGAGTGAGATTTCTGTAAAAGTATAAAAACAAGGAAATCCAGATCAGCTGTGCTATTCCAGCTAATTTGATTCTAATTCATGAAGTATTTTTATAAATAAATGAACAAATAAATTCTCTCAACCTGTGACAATTCAATGCTCTCACTGTGTCTCTGGTAATTTGAAAAAGATTGTTGTATCCAGCAGTTCCTTGCATGTAGCAGCTTCCACAGTGTCTCGTGTGAGGTCAAAGTCACTATATAGACGCTCCTAATCTGGTTTATGTAACTGTAAAGCAATAATAATCAGCTATATGAAAGTAAATGAATCCACCTGACCCTGCAGAAGTGATAGGAGCGTTCATACTCTGATAATGCCTTTTGAGGGTGGAGCAAAGATCTGTAAACAGAAACTGATGCTGCTCCATGCTATTTGCATGATATATAGCAAGCAACTCTATAACAAGAGTTTTTCAGCCTTCAGGAAAAAAATACTATGGCAGTCAATGGGGTCCATCAACTTTCTAGTTACCAACATTCTTCAAAATATCTTCTTTTGTGTTCAGCAGAAGAAAGAAACTCATACAGGTTTGAAACAACTTTAGGATGAGTAAATTATGACAGAAGACATTTTTAAGTGAACTATTCCTTTAATAGGTTTTTGTTTATTTTTAGGCAGAATTTAGTCAGATTCCAAAGGTGACCGTGACAGAGAGCACCACCCAGTCCTATCTGGATCAGAATTTGCTGTTCCTCTTGGACCTCAAGGTATATTGACAGATGTCATCTTCCAGTGTTTTAGACCATTTTACTAGTATTTATTAGACTATTTGGTAGCCAGCACAAAAACCGCAGAATACAGCTGTTCTGAGGCAGAGCATAGCATAACACATCATGTGATGGTGCAGTTAACCCACATGAACAGACACAGATTTCATGCTAAGAACGTTCACAAACACACACACACACACACACACACACACATTTAATTTTTGTGTTGACAATAAAGCATGTTAAATTACTAATTAATGCCTGTGTGATTTTTTTTATTTATTGGAACAGAACCGTGTTGTCCAATCCATGCAAAATACAAAATGATTTTCAGGCTCTTGTGCAGTGCCACATTTAATACCATCTATATTAGGCACAGGGCATTGCACAAGATTTTGGAAATCGTGCTTAATATTTTCTAAACCAGTATTTATTTTCAGTTGAATTTTCTGATTGGCCCCCCCGACTGGTTCTTGGTCTCCCTCCTTGTTCTTGATGATCTGGAGGAGGCCCTGACTCACACGGAAGGTTTTGCTGCTGTCAAAACTTTTCGTGTCGCTGTGTTCAGTCACATACACCCTGTTGACATTGGCGTCCAGACGCACAATAATACGATCCTTGTTACTGTCAAGAATATTGCGGCTGTAATTTGCCCTGACATAATTTGGGAGCTTGTCTGCTCCTGGATAGTTCAGGTTGCCCACCTCATAGTATGGGAGATTCTGAATGGGCACAATGTGATCCTCTTCTTCAATTCTGTTTTGGTACTTGTGAAAGCCAAAGTCTCCATTCTGAGGGCTGAACCTGCAGACAATTTCACCATAGTAGCTAAAGTCGATATAATCATGAGCAAACCAGTACAACAGTTTCAGGTCAGTATCTCAGCTGGGACAATTCATTCAGGGTGTTCACCATGATGGGTTCCTGTGCGAGATAAAGAGCCAATGATGAAATATTTAAAGATTTAAAGTAATGAAAGAACTGCTCTATAGTAACACTCACTAGTTGTCCCACAGGTCTTGTGTCTGTGTCTGTTGCTATAGAGAAGCTCATCAGTGTGGAAAAAGAAACTGATGCAGGAACACATTAGACAGTTCATGAATTGTATAATGTATTACTCAAATTCAGATTTCATATTAAATATTTAATAGTATTATATATTATTCATATTAAAATGTATTATAATTTATTAAGATTTATAGTTCACAATATTAAATATATATTGATGACACTTATGGCAAAGTAAGACAATTTTACATTCACTATCACAAAATTGTAGTTTTAATACATTCTCTGTTTGTATATGTCAAAGAATAAGCACAACAAATATGAAATTAAATTACTATAAATCAGGGCGTAACCACCGAAGACATTGATTGGAGTGTCATCCATTATTCAGATTAATATCAATATTAAGATTGATTCTTATAGTTTTACATCTGGTCCTTCTAAATCTTGAATATTTATGAATCATTAAAAAGAATGCAGTGATAAACATGCAATGCTCAACATTGTATTTTATTCTATATAATAATAAACATGTAAATGTATTTAATTCATTTCATTCCAATAATCAACTGACCCAAAGGAAACAAACTGCAACATGCGGCTTCAAAATTAGCTAGAATAACAAACAGCAGTGGATGAAAACTATTTCATTTTGAAAATGAAAAGTAGACAATAGCAACAATAATGAGCAACAGTAGAATCAAGGCACAAATCAGCACACAGCAGCATTTCTTACTCAGACAGGTTTCACTCTGCACTGACTGAAGTGTGTGTGGCGGTCTTTCTTCGGCATGGCCTCCGTTAAATATGTCTATGGACACATGTTCAGAAGGATTCACAGGTGGATTTGGAAGGATGGGTTCTCTGAGGAATTCCTCACGGCTCAAATCTTTAATGTCCTTCATGAGTTTAATGTTAATGCGATAAGTGTGATTCTGGTCAAATTTCTATTGATCTGAGTGCTGTGTCACAAAAATGATGTCAAAAATTTTTTCAACCTCGTGTTAAAGGAAACTGATGCGATCTTTGTTGCTGTTGTCTGAATGTCCTGTGTAATTCTCAGTGACATAACATGGCAGTGAGTGAGTAATGTGCAGGTTGCCCACCTCATAGTATGGTAGGCTAGTGTAAGGAAGAAGTCTCTCCCTATTATAGAATCGGTGGAAGCCAAAAGCTCCATTTGCAGGGTTGCAGAGTGCAGTCATACAACCATTAGAGTCAATCTGAACACATTCATGAACAAACCACCACAGCAAGATCAGACCGTGTCTGTGAGGCGGCTGACCAAACTTGGACTCTCTCAGATCGGACAATTCATTCAGGGTCCTCATCATGTTCCTGACAATTCTGTTGGAAAAACACAGTGCACTTGTAATGCAATAAATGTTATAATATTATATTAATAATATTATATTTAATATAAAATATGCAATTACTGAAAAACTGCAAAATGTAAAACCAAGAAGGAACATAAATCAGTTTGTCATCATTCATTTAAAGCTACAGTTCATAACTTTTTTTGGTTAAAAATGATCCAAAATCAATTTGAGCAAGTACATAACCAGCCAGTGTTCAAAACGATCTCCTTACCTTAGCCCGATTCACAATGGTAAGCTTGTAATAATGTGTTATAATTTGAGTGGTACTGGTAGCTTTCCGCAGGAAATACAAGCTTCCGGCGTTCGTCTTTACTTCATTATGTCACGTCTGTATACATAAAGGAGTCCGGGCTAGTAGGCTATATCGCGTGTGTGGATGCTGCAGGTGGCGGATCGTTTGTGGCCTCTTCTTACAGCAGCTGGAATGTAATTAAACTTGTCATTTTGATGCCGGCTTGTAATCCAGAAAGTTCAAAACAACAATAATCATTGACAACTGGTGCATTGATAGACAACCCACACATACTCCTCAAAACATTAGATTCATCCGCACTGAGGAGCTGTGTCGATGCACAACCCACATAAAGAAGATAACTCCGCAAATAACTTCAGTTTCGGGGTTCAAACAGAGATGGTGACAAAAAAGTAAAACTTACGAACTGCAGCTTTAAATCAGTTAATTTCATCATTAGTTAAGTCTGCAGAATTGGTGCGCCTGTTCTTCATAAAGTTCTGTAAATCCCCTGGGGCCTCTTTTATAAAACGTGTGTATGCACAGATTTGAACTTGGAGTGTGCATTCCCTAAAATCCACGCCAACGTAATTTTTTTTTATAAAAAACGGTTATAAAAACATTTTAAAAAAATGCTTAGCACCAAGTCAGGGTCTGAGCAGACGTCCACACTTTTCCTTGTGGCAGAGAGTCGGAAGCAATTCTTGCCGCTCGACATTCTCAAGTAAAGCATTTGGTCGTTGACTGGCGCTCTTTTATATGGCAAGCCATTTTGACTTTTATTCATTCCCAGGATATGAATTCTTGATATCAACAATTAAATTTTCACTAGTTAAAATGTTAATTGTTGATATCAGAAATTGGATTTTTACTAGTAACAATGGCAATTTTTTAAATCAGGAATTACATTTCCACTAGTAAAAATGGGAATTCTTGATATCAACAATGACGTAATCATTCGCAGAAATATGAATTCTTGATATCAAGAATTACATTTCAACTAGTAAAAATGTCTAGGTTACTAATGTAACCCCGTTCCCTAAAGGAGAAAATCGAGATGTTATGTCAGGTGATTGACGAATTGGGATCTCTCCTGAGAACGTGTTAGGTGTCGCCCAGCCCGCAGCTCTACAAATGTCTGTCAGCGAGGCGTCGTGCGCTGACCAGGTGCGGAGCTAGGGGGAGGCCAGGGGTGGCCGTGGCTCTCACCACAAGGAGGCACAGCTGGTCTTGAGCCTGATACACCAAGACTATGGCATCCACAATCCAGTGGTCCAACCTCTGCTTGGAGACAGCCTTTCCCTTCTGCTGGCCTCCATAACAGACAAAGAGCTGGTCTGAGGTCCTGAAGCTCTGCATGCAGTCCACATATAATCGCGAAGCGTGAACGGGATAGAGCAGAGCAAGGGCTGGGTCTGCCTCCTCCAGGGGCAGCGCTTGCAGTTTCACCACCTTATCCCTGAAGGGGGTGGTGGGAACCTTAGACACATATCCAGGCCGGGGCCTCAGGATTACGTGAGAGTTGGCAGACCCGAATTCCAGGCACGATTCGTCGACCGAAAATGCCCGCAGGTTCCCTTCCCTCTTCACTGAAGCGAGCACTTCAGGAGTGCTGTCTTGAGAGACAGGATCTTAAGCTCTACTGACTGCAGCGGCTCGCAAGTGGGTCCCAAGAGGGTACAAGGTGAGGGCAGTGAAGATTCAGCCTCCACGCACCCCTCAGGAACCTGATAGTCAGGTGGTGCTTTCCCACAGACTTACCATCTACTGCATCGTGATGTGCAGCGTCAACATGGACTTTCAGGGTGGAGGGAGACAGCCTTTGTTCCAACCCTTCCTGCAGGAAGGAAAGCACAGTTCTGATCGGGCCATTCCAGGGGTCTTCTCGGCAAGAAGAACACCACTCAACAAACAGATTCCACTTCAAAGCGTATGGGTGCCATAATGTGCCCCGTCTCTGAAAAAGCAGGTCCTTCCTCAGAGGAATCTGCCAGGGAGAGGCTGTCACGAGGAGCATCAGTTCTGGGAACCAGGTCCTGTTGGGCCAGTATGGCGCAACTAACAAGACCTGCTCCTGATCCTCCCTGACCTTGCACAGTGTCTGCGCAAGGAGGCTCACTTGGGGAAACGCATACTTGCATAGGCCCCAATGCCAGCTGTGTGCTAGTGCATCCGTGCTGTGGGTCCTCTCGGTCAGGGAGTAAAACAACTGGCAGTGGGACCAGTCCAGGGAGGCAAACAGGTCTACCTGTGCAACTCCAAAGCATCTCCAAATCAGCTGGCATTCTTCGGCATTCTCCCGGGAGTGTGGGCTGTCGTGAGAGCTCGTCAAATGCACAATTGAGCTCGCCCGAAATGTGAATGGCGCAAAGCGGCTCCACACTGCTGCCTAGGTGGAGGCTGCTGCTGAGACTCCTTCGAGCAACTCAAGTCTCGCCTGCAGCATCAAGATGGTCATCTTCCCGCAGTGGGTACATGACTCATCCATAAAGGCCACATCAGCGTGCTTTCGGCCCAGAAACGTGAGGCAGCGATCGTGACTGTCAGACGGAGACAGGAAATTATTTAATCCAGAAACACACTGGTGGAATGACATCTTTAAAAAGACGCAATGTCACACCCGTGCTTGCTCTTTTAGGGAAAACTGTGTTGAAGCGCACAGGGAAATGGTCGCTGCACAGCGTGCAAGACAATTAAAACCTGCACTTTTAGTTCAAACTGCAATGAATGCGCTGACGCGCTGTCACACCAACACTCTCCTGAGAGCTTCTTCCGGATTTGTAGAACACTGTGATTGCAAAACAGAATCAACGAAATGCTCGGCTCTGAAGCAAATTCGAGCAAAATCTTAAATGAGATAGTGCTGCACGCCTCCTTATATACCCGCTTCACGGGGCGTGGTTCGCAATGCAAATCTCACTCTCCTATGTCCATTGACTTGTTTTGTTTACGGTGATTGGTCTCTCAGGTGAGATCCTAATTCGTCAGTCACCTGATGACTGATAGGGAACAATAATTCTTGATATCTGTAATTGTATTTTCACTAGTTAAATGTTACTATAGGCTGCCATTCAAATTCAATTGTTGATATCAAGAATTCTTACTAGTTGAAATTACAATTTCACATATCAGAAATACAATTCTTACTAGTAAAAATCATTATTTTGATATCAATAATTAAGTGGTTACTAGTGCAAATGTATGGCAAGCCGTTTTGACTTTTATTCATTCCCAGGATATGAATTCTTGATATCAACAATTCAATTTTCACTAGTTAAAATGCTAATTCTTAATATCAAGAATTGAATTTCAACTAGTAAAAACTAGTCAAAACTAGTAATTATGTGGTTACTAGTGCAAATGTCTATTCTTGATATCAACAATTGAATTGCTACTAGTAAAAATTTTCATTTTTATATCAATAATTCGATTGCCACTAGTGACAATGTTAATTTCTGATATCATGAATGTGATTGTTACTAGTAAGAAAGCCATTTTAGATATCTGAAATTATATTGATATCAGGAATTGAATTCTTGATATCAACAATTAAATTCTTGATATCAGAAATGCTGATTGTTGATATCTGAACTGAATTTGAATGGCAGCCTATGGTGACATTTCACTAGTGAAAATACAATTACAGATATCAAGAATTAGAGTTTTAACTAGTGACAATGTAATTGTTGATATCAAGAATTCATATCCTGGGAATGAATAAAAGTCAAAACGGCTTGCCATACAAATGTCTGTTCTTAATATCAACAATTGAACTGCTGCTAGTAACAATGTTAATTTCTGATATCATGAATGTGATTGTTACTAGTAACAAAAGCCTTTTTAGATATCTGAAATTACCCCCCTAATTATTGATAATACATTTTAGATATTTGACACTGACTGTCGCATTTATATGACATGATAACGCATTTTTGCTGATGTCACTGCACTTATGACAGGAACTACTCTATAGTAAGTAACAAGCATTAGTTGTCCTATAGGTTGTACGCTTGTTTCTGACAAACAGAAACTCATAATGCGGAAAGTGAAACTTAAGCAGAAACACATTAGGGACTGTTCATGACATGATTTACATTAAAGCTACTTTATAATAAACTATAATGACTCACTCATAATCAGATTTCTTATTATAGTTTTACCTTATGTCTCCCTAAATATTTATCTACATCATTGTAATAAATCATTCAGAGAATCAAGTGTTAAACATGCAAAGCTCAACACCATATCTTACATTTATAAAATGATGAGAATATATATTTATATATATTTATTTAGCATCCAAATAAGCCATTTGTCCAAATGAAGACAAGCTGCAATACACAGCTTCATAATTAAAAACAAACAAAACAAATAGCATGAAAACTATGTCTGTGTCCGAAATCAGCCCTTATACCCTCATTCATTACTCCACTAATATAGTCCACTTGAAGGAGTGAATGAAAACGAGTGAGTGAATTCGGACACTGAGTGCGCTGGAAGGGCTGCCGCTTTTGCATAGTTTGTGCTTGCTGTTTAATAGGCTAATCATTTGAAAATTTGCAAACTGACAGCTCCAGTAATGGAAAGATTTATCTTGAACTCTGTCATGGAAACTAGCATGTATAAACCTTAATTAAACAATTTAATAATCAATTAAAAAGCAGTTTATGCTTGTGGCCTATGATAACCACCACAGCAAGTTCAAACCATGTCTGGGAAGCGGCTGACCAAACATAGACTCTCTCAGATCAGACAAATTATACAGGGTTCTCATAATATTCCTGACAATTCTGCTGAAAAAAAATTTAAAGAACACTGCTGGTTTTACTCTAACAATGGTGCACTTGTAATGCAAAGAAGGATATTTTCAAACAAACAATTACAGAAAAACTGCAAAAAGCAAATCCAAGAATGAACATAATAAGCACTAAAACCAGCCGAACTTCAGTTGAATCAGATCATTTCCTCATTGAATTATTCAAGATTTGAGCTTATTTGATGGGGTTTAACTAACATATTTAAATCCATTCAGTAGACTTTCTCTCAAAATCAGCAGAATAAAGTTTGTTGGGTTCTAGACTTTGACCAAAACACATCTGCAGACACTGATCAATTACACAGAAATATAAGTAGAAAGATCACTGCATCAGTACACAGACTAAACCTCTAAGAATCTTGTAGTGAGTTGAGTGAGATGAACAGTTAATTTGTAAAAAATTTCAGTCCAGATCGTCTGTGCTATTACAGCTAATTTGATTCTAATTCATAATTTATGTTTTTAAATAAATAAAAAGGTCTCTCAATAGGGACAATCCAATGCTCTCACCGTGTCTCTGATAATTCTGCATTTGAAAAAGATTGTTGTATCCAGCAGTTCCTTGCATGTAGCAGCTTCTTGTGTGAGGTCAAAGACATTATATAGACACTCCTAATCTGGTTTTAATAAATAAATAAATAAATAAATAAATAAATAAATAAAATCACCCACATGAATACATAAATGAGTCCACTCTACCCTGCAGAAGTGATGGGAGCGTTCATACTCTGATAATGCCATTGAGGGTGGAGCAAAGATCTGTAAACAGAAACTGATGCTGCTCCATGCCAGATAAATGCATGAGCAGAACTCTGACAGGCAAAAGTGAGTTAAGTGAAATTAGTTTGGATTTAAAATTTGCATTTTAATCTTTTCTGTTTGTTACTTCCCTTTTAACACTAAAATCATATTGTTTGTTCCATTAGAAATACTCAATAAAGAATGAAAATTCTGTCAACCAGCCCCCAGTCTCCCTCACATTCTTTGTAGGCATGTTTTCAAAGGCATCTGATACACTATATTGCCAAAAGTTTTGGGACGCCTGCCTTTACATGCACATAAACTTTAATGACATCCCATTCTTAAACCGTAGGGTTTAATATGGAGTTGGCCCACCCTTTGCAGCAATAACAGCTTCAACTCTTCTGGGAAGGCTTTCCACAAGGTTTAGGAGTGTGTTTATGGGAATTTTTGACCATTCTTCTAGAAGCGCATTTGTGAGGTCAGGCACTGATGTTGGACGAGAAGGCCTGGCTCGCAGTCTCCGCTCTAATTCATCCCAAAGGTGTTCTGTCGGGTTGAGGTCAGGACTCTGTGCAGGCGAGTCAAGTTCCTCCACACCAAACTCGCTCATCCATGTCTTTATGGACCTTGCTTTGTGCACTGGTGCACAATCATTTTGGAACAGGAAGGGGCCATCCCCAAACTGTTCCCACAAATTTGGGAGCATGAAATTGTCCCAAATGTCTTGGTATGCTGAAGCATTAAGAGTTCCTTTCACTGGAACTAAGGGGCCAAGCCCAACCCCTGAAAAACAACCCCACACCATATAAAAATAGAGCTTTTTGGTCTAAACTCCACTCGCCGTGTTTGGAGGAAGAAGAAGGATGAGTACAACCCCAAGAACACCATCCCAACCGTGAAGCATGGAGGTGGAAACATCATTCTTTGGGTATGCTTTTCTGCAATGGGGACAGGACGACTGCACCGTATTGAGGGGAGGATGGATGGGGCCATGTATCGCGAGATCTTGGCCAACACCCTCCTTCCCTCAGTAAGAGCATTGAAGATGGGTCGTGGCTGGGTCTTCCAGCATGACAACGACCCGAAACACACAGCCAGGGCAACTAAGGAGTGGCTTCGTAAGAAGCATCTCAAGGTCCTGGAGTGGCCTAGCCAGTCTCCAGACCTGAACCCAATAGAAAATCTTTGGAGGGAGCTGAAAGTCCGTATTGCCCAGCGACAGCCCCGAAACCTGAAGGATCTGGAGAAGGTCTGTATGGAGGAGTGGGCCAAAATCCCTGCTGCAGTGTGTGCAAACCTGGTCAAGAACTACAGGAAACGTATGATCTCTGTAATTGCAAACAAAGGTTTCTGTACCAAATATTAAGTTCTGCTTTTCTGATATATCAAATACTTATGTCATGCAATAAAATGCAAATTAATTACTTAAAAATCATACAATGTGATTTTCTGGATTTTTGTTTTAGATTCCATCACTCACAGTTGAAGAGTACCTATGATAAAAATTACAGACCTCTACATGCTTTGTAAGTGGGCAAACCTGCAAAATCGGCAGTGTATCAAATACTTGTTCTCCCCACTTTACGTGGTCCGATAATGAATATTTTAATCAGTTCAAGGTAAAAGAGACTACAAACCTGATTCCAAAAAAGTTGGGACACTGTACAAATTGTGAATAAAAAAGGAATGCAATAATTTACAAATCTCATAAACTTATATTTTATTCACAATAGAATATAGATAACATATCAAATGTTGAAAGTGAGACATTTTGAAATGTCATGCCAAATATTGGCTCATTTTGGATTTCATGAGAGCTACACATTCCAAAAAAGTTGGGACAGGTAGCAATAAGAGGCCGGAAAAGTTAAATGTACATATAAGGAACAGCTGGAGGACCAATTTGCAACTTATTAGGTCAATTGGCAACATGATTGGGTATAAAAAGAGCCTCTCAGAGTGGCAGTGTCTCTCAGAAGTCAAGATGGGCAGAGGATCACCAATTCCCCCAATGCTGCGGCGAAAAATAGTGGAGCAATATCAGAAAGGAGTTTCTCAGAGAAAAATTGCAAAGAGTTTGAAGTTATCATCATCTACAGTGCATAGTATCATCCAGAGATTCAGAGAATCTGGAACAATCTCTGTGCGTAAGGGTCAAGGCCGGAAAACCATACTGGATGCCCGTGATCTTCGGGCCCTTAGACGGCACTGCATCACATACAGGAATGCTACTGTAATGGAAATCACAACATGGGCTCAGGAATACTTCCAGAAAACATTGTCGGTGAACACAATCCACCGTGCCATTCGCCGTTGCTGGCTAAAACTCTATAGGTCAAAAAAGAAGCCATATCTAAACATGATCCAGAAGCGCAGGCGTTTTCTCTGGGCCAAGGCTCATTTAAAATGGACTGTGGCAAAGTGGAAAACTGTTCTGTGGTCAGACGAATCAAAATTTGAAGTTCTTTTTGGAAAACTGGGACGCCATGTCATCCGGACTAAAGAGGACAAGGACAACCCAAGTTGTTATCAGCGCTCAGTTCAGAAGCCTGCATCTCTGATGGTATGGGGTTGCATGAGTGCGTGTGGCATGGGCAGCTTACACATCTGGAAAGGCACCATCAATGCTGAAAGGTATATCCAAGTTCTAGAACAACATATGCTCCCATCCAGACGTCATCACTTTCAGGGAAGACCTTGCATTTTCCAACATGACAATGCCAGACCACATACTGCATCAATTACAACATCATGGCTGCGTAGAAGAAGGATCTGGGTACTGAAATGGCCAGCCTGCAGTTCAGATCTTTCACCCATAGAAAACATTTGGCGCATCATAAAGAGGAAGATGCGACAAAGAAGACCTAAGACAGTTGAGCAACTAGAAGCCTGTATTAGACAAGAATGGGACAACATTCCTATTCCTAAACTTGAGCAACTTGTCTCCTCAGTCCCCAGACGTTTGCAGACTGTTATAAAAAGAAGAGGGGATGCCACACAGTGGTAAACATGGCCTTGTCCCAACTTTTTTGAGATGTGTTGATGCCATGAAATTTTAAAATCAACTTATTTTTCCCTTAAAATGATACATTTTCTCAATTTAAACATTTGATATGAAATCGGGTTTGTAGTTTAATGGCAAGCAGCTCTTTATATTTAAAGAATGGCACACCAGGAGTCGTTGTTAGACGGTGTCTGATAATGACTCTGTAATCTGACATGTTCTTCTGGAGTGTTGGAGAGCTGGGACAGATACTGATCTCGACTCTTGTTCTTGATGATCTGGAGAAGCTGTTGAAGCTGCCATTAGCCTGCTTCCATTACAGATTTGCGCAAAACTTTTGCGATATTTTCTAAATGTTGATAAACTATTGTGAAATGACGGCGTTTGCAAAACATAATTTTTTTCATTCCAGAAATCATGGCAACGGATGTTGGTGTCACGGTTAGGTTCTGTTTTGAGTTTGTTTGGTCATGTTATAGTTTGTTATTTTCAGTCACATGTGTTCCTTTGTTCAGTTTCCTGCCACTTTATCAGTTGTCATGGTAATTAATTTGATCTGCACAGGTGTTCATCATTAGTTCCCTCATTTGCTTGGTAATTAAATTGCAGTCTTTTCAATGTTTATTTGTCCGTTCACGTTAATGCTTTGGTTGTGTTTCTTCGTCTTTGTTATTTGAATTTCGTCTGTTTGCTGCAACCAAGCATGACAGTTGGTAGGTTTACGTATATTGCAGTCACCGCACTAGCCATTATTTTTAATCAGAGGAGACGTGTTAAAAGTCTGCAAGCATTAAAGTCTGTGTAAAGGCAATTCAGAGATTTGTTTCTTTTGTTACAAAGACTCTGAACTATGTAGTACTGAATTGTGGAGTTAGACCGTTAAAGTTTTGGTTTTTCACCATTTTTGTGTTCAGGATTTTTTGGGTGGGCCTGAAATCATGGCTTGATGATGCTCTGGAGCCATTGAGCATGGCCCCTCCCCTAACACTATAATAACTAGAGCGCGTTAGCATCAGTGGTTCGACCGCTCAATCGCGAGTTACTGTCTTTACTGGTGCCATCGTCGGCAGTACGTACCCACCAATGAGTGCAAGATGCCTTGTGTGCTTATGTTATAATTACAGTATAGTTATGTTATAATTATAGTCCACAGGCAACCCTCTAACGTGATTCTTTTGTTTATATGCATCAGTATGTTTGACTCATTAGACAAGTAATTTTAGTCTCACGTAGCCAGACCTTCAGACTGACGGCAGAACGTCTGGACTCTATCGCAGCTTTCATTGGTCAAGGACCGCTCAAGAGGACGTTTGACTGACATGTAATGCAACCAATCACAGTTCGTTTTGTTCCGCGTCATGTTTAGGGGCGTGAAAATGCAAAGTCGATGTCCCTGCAATAACAGACTAGCGTGCATCTATAAATTATTCATTCAAGAACGCTGTGCAAGTTTACTGCAACAATGGAGCCGCGAACTTCACATACTTTTGAAAATCCAGCATTTAGTTGATACTGGTAAGCGCTTATTGTCACAGTTGTAAACACAACAGCGTTCTTCTTCCACGAGGGAGTTTGGAGTCGCAGCATTTGATTCCAGGCGGACCGTTAAAGAACGCAACACACATCTCATGGACATCCTGTAGAATTCAACCAATCAGATGACGACTTTGAAACTTCTGAAGTGTTTCTAAATAAGTGTGCCATATGGATCAGGCTTTCAGCCAACGGTCTGTGGGCGTGACGTCTGAGGCTGAGACTAAGTCATTTAAACTATTATATTAGAGGCGGCAGCTTTCCTGCGAGTGGGCGTGGTTTAAAGTCTGAGTAAAGGCAATTCTTAGATTTGTTTCTAAACACATTATAAATGTTAGAAATGTGTTGCTGAAACACATTACAAAGACTGTGAACTGTGTAGTACTGAATTGTGGCAGCTTTCCCGCGAGTGGGTGTGGTTAAAGCGCAGACAGCGGACACGCCCCCAGCATTTGAGAGCACAGAATACTGCTTATTTTTTCAAGATTTTGATAACTTATTTACTTGGCAGTTTTTTTTTTTTTTTTTATCATTCAAATTTGGCTAGGTGGTTAATAACACATTTTTCTCTGGTGTGACAAATTCAGAAAACATATTTAATATTGCTTTACCCGGACTTTAATGGCAAGGAAAGCCTCTTATACTTGGGAGCCACTGTCATGACAAATCGGGTCCTCCCTTGAAATCGGGTTTCGGATCTCCCCCAAACTGTCAGTTAATGATTATCCTAAGTTTATAGGCCCTAAGAATGATATTGATTTAAAATACACACAGTTTACTATATAATGCTTGCGAAAACACATTAGTGCATAATAAAATCAATTGAAGGTAATTTCTTATGATTTCTTATGATTTCTTGATTAACTGATAACTGATCATAATAATAGCCTATTAAGTGAATAATTGAACATCATTCATTTGGACATTTGACACTTAATTTAACACAATTACATTAAAGGACCCAATTTGTCACTACACTCCCACATATGAGGTGTTTCTGTGAGGTTATAGTTAGGGCTAGACCAGAATATTCGTTCGGTGGGTTGGTATTTGATTTTAAATTTTAAATTAAAAAAAAAAAAAAATTCTCGCACACCTAGCATCCCCCTCGAAACGGTTCTCATTCGCGCTTGAATATGTTTACACTATAAAATCTGGCAAAATATAATACTCTTTTTTTTTTTTTTACAATTATCTTATAGCCTAGCCGTTTTTAATAGGATGGACAGTTGAATAGGAACCCAACCTCGTTATACTTAATAAATATACACTCACCTAAAGGATTATTAGGAACACCATACTAATACTGTGTTTGACCCCCTTTCGCCTTCAGAACTGCCTTAATTCTACGTGGCATTGATTCAACAAGGTGCTGAAAGCATTCTTTAGAAATGTTGGCCCATATTGATAGGATAGCATCTTGCAGTTGATGGAGATTTGTGGGATGCACATCCAGGGCACGAAGCTCCCGTTCCACCACATCCCAAAGATGCTCTATTGGGTTGAGATCTGGTGACTGTGGGGGCCATTTTAGTACAGTGAACTCATTGTCATGTTCAAGAAACCAATTTGAAATGATTCGAGCTTTGTGACATGGTGCATTATCCTGCTGGAAGTAGCCATCAGAGGATGGGTACATGGTGGTCATAAAGGGATGGACATGGTCAGAAACAATGCTCAGGTAGGCCGTGGCATTTAAACGATGCCCAATTGGCACTAAGGGGCCTAAAGTGTGCCAAGAAAACATCCCCCACACCATTACACCACCACCACCAGCCTGCACAGTGGTAACAAGGCATGATGGATACATGTTCTCATTCTGTTTACGCCAAATTCTGACTCTACCATCTGAATGTCTCAACAGAAATCGAGACTCATCAGACCAGGCAACATTTTTCCAGTCTTCAACTGTCCAATTTTGGTGAGCTCGTGCAAATTGTAGCCTCTTTTTCCTATTTGTAGTGGAGATGAGTGGTACCCGGTGGGGTCTTCTGCTGTTGTAGCCCATCCGCCTCAAGGTTGTGCGTGTTGTGGCTTCACAAATGCTTTGCTGCATACCTCGGTTGTAACGAGTGGTTATTTCAGTCAAAGTTGCTCTTCTATCAGCTTGAATCAGTCGGCCCATTCTCCTCTGACCTCTAGCATCAACAAGGCATTTTCGCCCACAGGACTGCCGCATACTGGATGTTTTTCCCTTTTCACACCATTCTTTGTAAACTCTAGAAATGGTTGTGGATGAAAATCCCAGTAACTGAGCAGATTGTGAAATACTCAGACCGGCCCGTCTGGCACCAACAACCATGCCACGCTCAAAATTGCTTAAATCACCTTTCTTTCCCATTCTGACATTCAGTTTGGAGTTCAGGAGATTGTCTTGACCAGGACCACACCCCAAATGCATTTAAGGAACTGCCATGTGATTGGTTGATTAGATAATTGCATTAATGAGAAATTGAACAGGTGTTCCTAATAATCCTTTAGGTGAGTGTATTGTGTTCCCTGCAAGGCTGCAACTGGGTATTCTCTGTCTAGAGCGCACAACTGCATGAGCTTATATGGAAGAAGCACATGCCTGAGCTTTCATTTTGGGTTAAGCTGCGTTCGTTTGACATTGTGGAAAATAGAATAATAGAATCAAAATGTATTAGCCTTTTTACCCGTTAGGGATGTGATAGTGAGAAAATTTCCTCTCACCGGTTCAGGGTTCATTCAGGGTGCTCACCATGATGGACAACTGTTTGAAAGAAAGTTTAAAGTTTAGTGAAATATTTAAAGTTTTTAAATAATAGTAAAACATACAAGGAGCCAGTAATTAAAGAACTACTCTATAGTAACACTCACTATTGTCCCACAGGTTGTATGTGTGTTTGAACAGAAGCTCATCAGTGTGGAAAAAGAAACTGATGCAGGAACACATTAGAGCAGGTGGGACAGTTCATGAATTCTGTAATGTCTTACTCATATTCAGATTTCATATGAAATATTTAATAGTATTATATATTATTCACATTAAAACGCATTATTATGTATTACGATTTATAGTTCACAATATTAAATATACAGTGGGGAGAACAAGTATTTGATACACTGCAGATTTTGCAGGTTTTCCTACTTACAAAGCATGTAGAGGTCTATAATTTTTATCATAGGTACACTTCAACTGTGAGAGACAGAATCTAAAACAAAAATCCAGAAAATCACATTGTATGATTTTTAAATAATTAATTTGCATTTTATTGCATGACATAAGTATTTGATCACCTACCGAATTCCGGCTCTCACAGACACCTGTCAAAAGACACCTGTCCACACACTCAATCAAACAGACTCCAACCTCTCCACAATGGCCAAGACCAGAGAGCTGTGTAAGGACATCAGGGATAAAATTGTAGACCTGCACAAGGCTGGGATGGGCTACAGGACAATAGGCAAGCAGCTTGGTGAGAAGGCAACAACTGTTGTCGCAATTATTAGAAAATGGAAGAAGTTCAAGATGACGGTCAATCTCCCTCGGTCTGGGGCACCATGCAAGATCTCACCTCGTGGGGCATCAATGAGCATGAGGAAGGTGAGGGATCAGCCCAGAACTACATGGCAGGACCTGGTCAATGACCTGAAGAGAGCTGGGACCACAGTCTCAAAGAAAACCATTAGTAACACACTACGCCGTCATGGATTAAAATCCTGCAGCGCACGCAAGGTCCCCCTGCTCAAGCCAGCGCATGTCCAGGCCCATCTGAAGTTTGCCAATGACCATCTGGATGATCCAGAGGAGGAATGGGAGAAGGTCATGTGGTCTGATGAGACAAAAATAGAGCTTTTTGGTCTAAACTCCACTCGCCGTGTTTGGAGGAAGAAGAAGGATGAGTACAACCCCAAGAACACCATCCCAACCATGAAGCATGGAGGTGGAAACATCATTCTTTGGGGATGCTTTTCTGCAAAGGGGACAGGACGACTGCACCATATTGAGGGGAGGATGGATGGGGCCATGTATCGCAAGATCTTGGCCAACAACCTCCTTCCCTCAGTAAGAGCATTGAAGATGGGTCGTGGCTGGGTCTTCCAGCATGACAATGACCCGAAACACACAGCCAGGGCAACTAAGGAGTGGCTCCGTAAGAAGCATCTCAAGGTCCTGGAGTGGCCTAGCCAGTCTCCAGACCTGAACCCAATAGAAAATCTTTGGAGGGAGCTGAAAGTCCGTATTGCCCAGCGACAGCCCCGAAACCTGAAGGATCTGGAGAAGGTCTGTATGGAGGAGTGGGCCAAAATCCCTGCTGCAGTGTGTGCAAACCTGGTCAAGAACTACAGGAAACGTATGATCTCTGTAATTGCAAACAAAGGTTTCTGTACCAAATATTAAGTTCTGCTTTTCTGATGTATCAAATACTTATGTCATGCAATAAAATGCAAATGAATTACTTAAAAATCATACAATGTGATTTTCTGGATTTTTGTTTTAGATTCCGTCACTCACAGTTGAAGTGTACCTATGATGAAAATTACAGACTTCTACATGCTTTGTAAGTGGGCAAACCTGCAAAATCGGCAGTGTATCAAATACTTGTTCTCCCCACTGTATATTGTTGGCACTTATAGCAACTTAATACACACATTTACTTTGTTAAATTAAAACAGCTAATTTAAGACAAGTCAATGGTTTTTGGAGTTTTAATATGTTGATTGTATATGTCAAAGAAAAACACAACAAATATCAGACTAAATGACTATAAATCAGGGCGTAACCATTAATCACCCAATATTCAGAGTAATATCAACATGAAGATTGATTCTTATAGTTTTACATTTGGTCCTTCTAAATCATGAATATTTATTTACATCATTGCAATGAACCATTAAAAAGAATGCAGTGATAAACATGTAACGCTCAACATTCTATTTTATTCTATATAAAGAACATGTAAATGTATTTAATTTCTTTCATTCCAATAATCAACTGACCCAAAGGAAACAAACTGCAACATGCGGCTTCAAAATTAGCTAGAATAACAAACAGCAGTGGATGAAAACTATTTCATTTTAAACAATAAAAAGACAATAGCAACAATAATGAGCAACAGTAGAATCAAGGCACAAATCAGCACACAGCAGCATTTCTTACTCAGACAGGTTTCACTCTGCACTGACTGAAGTGTGTGTGACGGTCTTTCTTGGACATGGCCTCCGTTAAATATGTCTATGGACACATGTTCAGAAGGATTCACAGGTGGATTTGGAAGGATGGGTTCTCTGAGGAATTCCTCACGGCTCAAATCTTTAATGTCCTTCATGAGTTCAATGCTAATGCAGTAAGTGTGATTCTGGTCAAAATGAACTTTATCTGAGTGCTGTGTCACATAAATGCTTTCAAATCTGTTCCACCTCGAGTTAAATAAAACAATGATGCGATCTTTGTTGCTGTTGTCTGAATGTCTTGTGTAATTCTCAGTGACATAACGTGGCAGTGAGTGAGTAATGTGCAGGTTGCCCACCTCATAGTATGGTAGGTTAGTGTAAGGAAGAAGTCTCTCCCTATTATAGAATCGGTGGAAGCCAAAAGCTCCATTTGCAGGGTTGCAGAGTGCAGTCATACAACCATTAGAGTCAATCTGAACACATTCATGAACAAACCACCACAGCAAGATCAGACCGTGTCTGGGAGGCGGCTGACCAAACTTGGACCCTCTCAGATCGGACAGTTCATTCAGGGTCCTCATCATGTTCCTGACAATTCTGCTGAAAAAAAAATAGTGCACTTGTAATGCAATAAATGTTATAATATTATGTTTTTTAATATAAAATTACAGAAAAACTGCAAAATGTAAAGCCAAGAAAGAACATAAATCAGTTCATTATCATTCAGGACTTCATTTAAATCAGTTCATTTTATCATTAGTTATGTAAATCCCCTGGGGCCTCATTTATAAAGCGTGTGTATGCACACATTTTATCCAAGAGTGTGCGTACGCTAAAATCCATGCCAATACTCTTTTTTTATTAAAACGGTCTTTGACGTGGAAAAGTGTTTAGCTCCACATCAGGGTCTAAGCAGACGACAAATAAGACAACAAATTTTGGTGGAAGAATTCAATTGTTTACCTGCTCCTCTTGCTACCTATATGTAACCGGGTGAACACCGACCCATCTATACCCAATAGGGGCAGTAGGCCCGCTCAGGTTATTCAATTAAATGAATATATGGGCACTGGTGAAGTACACGGTCTCTTTATTATTATTATAATTTTTTTTTTTTTAGAAATCAATTCCTAAAAAAATACACAATCAATCAATAAAGAACAAACAAATAAAAAAGACAAAATACAAAAAAAAAATAAACATACACAAAATACAAAACAAATAGCAGCAATGAGGGGACCTGATGGATTCACTTAGACCGAAGTCTTAGACTGGGAGTAACAGCCTCAGCTAATTCTAGTACAACCATAAAAACCTAGTTACCCACATCCACACGTACAATATGATTTACAACCATCACACAAGTCAACTAATAGTGATATCACTGCATCACACCACTCCCTAGTAGCTGAGATATTGTCTCATCCAGTACAAGGCTCCCTAAAGCGACCAAATGAAAATAAATAAAACAAATCTAAATAAACTATACAATATTCACCTAACAAAATCAGCCACAAGAAAAAAGAAAACAAACTATATGATGTTCACAAACACAAACCAAAAATCAACCAAAACAAAACACAATTGTACACAAACTTTAAATACTGGGAAAAACAGTGGTCTAATACATGATAAGCTCTAAACAAGTCTGCCAAGACACAATACACATTTAATACACCTACATTTATACAGCGTTAAAATATGCAAATTGCATTTAGACCATACATTTCACTTAATTATACATTTTTTATCTAAAATATAAAAATACGTAAAACATTCAAATTACCTCCACAATGTTTCCTATTTTAAGCTAAACACATAGTCAGCAACCGCAATGGCAAGTTTGTTGCTACAATAAACAAAACATCAAACAACCTACCCGGGTATCACCAGCAACATGAACAGGGCGGAAAAAGCCGAACGATACGAGACGTACAACTCCCAATCATCGACAGCAGTGCTGGTTTGTTACTACAACAAAACACAAAACATACACACTCAAAAACAAACAATACTCTGCTTGTTGCACATAAATCAAACGACCTGCCTGAGTATCATCAACAACACGAACAAGAAAGCAGTGGACGATATAAGATGTAGACTCCGTGTGCAGCAGCTCTCCACGCTCACACCATTACCACGCCAAACAACCATGTGCGTGTCTCACACAGCATCACGCCATGCACACTTTAGCTCATTTGGGTGGAAATTATGTAAGACGCATTTTGCAGTGACGTCACCTCAAAAAAAAAAAACATACTACAAACCCACTACACACACACCCCCACTTTAAAAATTCACCGTCCTGGTGAATACCTCATTACTACTCTTACTGCCATGGTCTAAATACAGTAAAATGAGAATTCACCACAGCATCACTAGGACCCAACCCCTGAGATGCAGGTTGAGGCAATTGAAATGGGTTTGAGTTACATCCAGCAGTGGGACGTGTAGTACGCCTAACAGCTGGAGGGATCGTATCCCTGCTACCTAATCCGTTACCACTTAAAGCAGACGAACCACCACACCCTGCATTTTCAGGTGAAGCCAAATTTTCACTTGATGTAACAAAATTCTGGTCCCCAGTCTCCCTAACACAATCTACCTGACCTCTAGAACAAGGGTAAGGATGTAACTGTATTCCCCTTTCAATTGGTCCTTTAATTATATGACCTAAAGCACTTGAGTGGGAAACAGTGACTTCCACCACCAATCCATCACTTTCCTAAAACTCAGTCTCCTCCTCTATTCCTTCGCTGTTCTCCGCCCCTCCCTCATCCACTGGGGCCATGCTGACATGTGAGGTAGGGACCGGCTTTAACTCAGATCTATGAAGGCACTTAGAAGGACCTGCGCCATCTCGACGTCGCACTTCATAAACATTACACAGGCCATCCTTACATTCCACAACTTCAAACATGTTAGAAGCCCATGCATCTTGGATCTTATTCTGCCCCAAAGGGTGACTCCTACAATAAACTAACGTGCCTGGGGCAAGTATGGATGCATCATTCGATGACATCATTCCCTGATAAGGGGCCCTCTCATCCAAATATCTCCGTGCACTGTCATAAACTAAGGATAAATGTTCTTTATGTTGGAGAATCCAGTCGCTTACACTTCATCCTACATCCTACCAACTCTTCCACAGCTGCACCCAAGAGAAAATCAATCGCCAACTGTGGCTTCTGACCAAACATGAGTTCATAAGGGGAGTGCTGTGTTGACTGATGAACGGTGTATTATACGCAAACAAAAGTTGCAGCAGAAATTGTGGCCACTTCCCTTTCTTATCTGGAGGCAAAGTCCTCAACAAGTCGTGCAACGTTCAATTAAAACGTTCGCATTGCCCATTCCCCTTTTCTGGATTCCATAAATGTCACAGAGTTGTTTAAACAACTCGCTTTTAAAGCTACGGCCTTGTATACGCTTATGTACACCATACACGCAAAACCACTTTTCTACAAGTATTTTAGCTTGCAAGAGGGTCCCAAGAGGGTACAAGGTGAGGGCGGGGAGGATTTAGCCTCCTCGCGTCCCTCAGGAACCTGATGATCAGGTCATGCTTTTCCACAGACTTACCATCTACTGCATCGTGATGTGCGGCGATAGCGGCAACGTACACATTCAGGGTGGAGGAAGACCCTCTCTCCAACCCTTCCTGCAGCAAGGAAAGCACAGTTCTGATCGGGCACTTCCAGGGGTTTTCTTGGCGAGAAGAACACCACTCAGCGAACAAGTTCCACTTCAAATCGTAAGCATGCCTTGTAGAGGGCACTCTCGCTGAAGTGATAGTGTCTACCACCGCTGGGGGTAGATCATTAAGTCCTCCGCATCCCATCCAGAGACCACACATGAAGGTTCCAGAGGTCCAGACGTGGGTGCCATAAGGTACCCCGTCTCTGAGAAAGCAGGTCCTTCCTCAGAGGAATCTGCCAGGGAGGGGCTGTCACGAGAAGCATCAGTTCTGGGAACCAGGTCCGGTTGGGCCAGTACGGCGCAACTAACAAGACGTGCTCCTCATCCTCCCTGACCTTGCGCAGTGTCTGTGCAAGGAGGCTCACTGGGGGAAATGCATAAATGCGTAGGCCCTGAGGCCAGCTGTGTGCCAGTGCATCTGTGCTGAGGGTCCCCTTGGTCAGGGAGTAAAACAACTGCCAGTGGGACGTGTCCAGAGAGGCAAACAGGTCTGCCTGTGCGGCTCCAAAGTGTGTTCAAATCAGCTGGACCGTCTGGGGGTGGAGACTCCATTCTCCCGGAAGTGCGGGCTGTCGTGAGAGCTCGTTGGCTGCACGATTGAGCTCACACGGAATGTAAATGGCGCAAAGCGACCTCAGAGGCTTCTGACTCCAGAGTGGGAGATGGCAGGCGAGTTGCGACATGCATCGGGAGTGTAGACCACACTGATGGTTGATGTACGCAAAGGCTGCAGTGTTGTCTGTCCGGACCAGCACATGCTTGCCCTCTAGCAGTGATCTGAAGTGGCACAGGGCAATACATACTGCTAGTAACTCGAGGCAATTGATGTGCCACTGCATGGCACCCCAGCCAGTGGTGGAGGCATCTGTTGAGACAACAACATGCCTGGACACTTGTTCTAGGGGAACTCCTGCGTGTAGAAACACAAGGTCTGACCACAGGCTGAAGGTTTGACAACAGGCCGGTGTGATTGCCACCTGGTATGTACCGCGTTAACTGTGGCTACGGATACCATATGCCCCAGGAGCCTCTGAAACAATTTCAGTGGAAGCGCCATCCTGCCCTTGAATGAATTCAGGCCGTTCTGTAAAACCCTGTCTTCATATCGGCTTGCGGGACCGGCTCTATCGCATCCTTCGCCAGTAGGACTGCGATCTCTGCACGCAGGACAGGAGCATCCTTGTCCGGCACTGAGGTGAACCGGACGCCACTGAACCTAAGGAGACGCTGGGCAAACTGAATCGCATAGCCAAGTCTAATAGTCCAAATGAGCCAGCAAGACGGACTGGGAAGCACTATCCAGGCTTCCAGATGCCGTACAAACGGGTTCAGCGAGGTGGAGCACAGGGGTCCAACCTGGAAGACACAGTGTCCCGGAGTGGGGACCGAGTGTGCAGTGGGGAGAACAAGTATTTGATACACTGCCGATTTTGCAGGTTTTCCTACTTACAAAGTATATAGAAGTCTGTAATTTTTATCATAGGTACACTTCAACTGTGAGTGACGGAATCTAAAAATCCAGAAAATCACATTGTATGATTTTTAAATAATTAATTTGCATTTTATTGCATGACATAAGTATTTGATCACCTACCAACCAGTAAGAATTCCGGCTCTCACAGACCTGTTCGTTTTTCTTTAAGAAGCCCTCCTGTTCTCCACTCATTACCTGTATTAACTGCACCTGTTTGAACTTGTTACCTGTATAAAAGACACCTGTCCACACACTCAATCAAACAGACTCCAACCTCTCCACAATGGCCAAGACCAGAGAGCTGTGTAAGGACATCAGGGATAATTTTGTAGACCTGCACAAGGCTGGGATGGGCTACAGGACAATAGGCAAGCAGCTTGGTGAGAAGGCAACAACTATTATTAGAATTATTATTAGAAAATGGAAAAAGTTCAAGATGACGGTCAATCTCCCTCGGTCTGGGGCACCATGCAAGAACTCACCTCGTGGGGCATCAATGTTCATGAGGAAGGTGAGGGATCAGCCCAGAACTACACGGCAGGACCTGGTCAATGACCTGAAGAGAGCTGGGACCACAGTCTCAAAGAAAACCATTAGTAACACACTACGCCGTCATGGATTAAAATCCTGCAGAGCATGCAAGGTCCCCCTGCTCAAGCCAGCGCATGTCCAGGCCCATCTGAAGTTTGCCAATGACCATCTGGATGATCCAAAGGAGGAATGGGAGAAGGTCATGTGGTCTGATGAGACAAAAATAGAGCTTTTTGATCTAAACTCCACTCGCCGTGTTTGAAGGAAGAAGAAGGATGAGTACAACCCCAAGAACACCATCCCAACCGTGAAGCATGGAGGTGGAAACATCATTCTTTGGGGATGCTTTTCTGCAAAGGGGACAGGACGACTGCACCGTATTGAGGGGAGGATGGATGGGGCCATGTATCGTGAGATCTTGGCCAACAACCTCATTCCCTTAGCAAGAGCATTGAAGATGGGTCGTGGCTGGGTCTTCCAGCATGACAACGACCCGAAACACACAGCCTAAGGAGTGGCTCCGTAAGAAGCATCTCAAGGTCTTGGAGTGGCCTAGCCAGTCTCCAGACCTGAACCCAATAGAAAATCTTTGGAGGGAGCTGAAAGTCCGTATTGCCCAGCGACAGCCCCGAAACCTGAAGGATCTGGAGAAGGTCTGTATGGAGGAGTGGGCCAAAATCCCTGCTGCAGTGTGTGCAAACCTGGTCAAGAACTACAGGAAACGTATGATCTCTGTAATTGCAAACAAAGGTTTCTGTACCAAATATTAAGTTCTGCTTTTCTGATGTATCAAATACTTATGTCATGCAATAAAATGCAAATTAATTACTTAAAAATCATACAATGTGATTTTCTGGATTTTTGTTTTAGATTCTGTCACTCACAGTTGAAGTGTACCTATGATAAAAATTACAGACCTCTACATGCTTTGTAAGTGGGCAAACCTGCAAAATCAGCAGTGTATCAAATACTTGTTCTCTCCACTGTACCTGGCTCCACGAGTTGGCAGGGGGTGCGTGAGAAGGCCATCCACACTGCCATCCGCGCCCTCTTGGGACATCCTCTGGGGTAAGGAAGAGCTGTCTCCTCCATCTCTGGATCACCCTTCTCAGGTACTCCGCTTAGCCTGACGCTTGGCGGGTCTGGGACAGGCTGCACTGCCTTCCTGTGACCGGCTCCACGCTGCGGCTTAGGTAGAGGCTGCTGCTGAAGCCATGCTGGAGCGGAGGTGGAAGCCGCAGAGGGTGCCCTCAGCGACGAGCAGGCCGGGGCAGGATGTGCTTGATAGCCTCCGTCTGCTTTTGTGTTGCCGAGAACTTCTGGGCAAAGTTCTTGACTGCGTCGCCAAAGAGGCCGTCACACCAACACTCTCTAGAGAGCTTTTTCCGGGTTTGTAGAACACTCGTAGTAGATGATTGCAGGTCAGAATCAATTCATGCAAATCTCGCTCGCCAATGTCCATTGGCTTGTTTTGTTTACACTCGAAGGAAATTGGGCTCTCAGGTGTGATCCCAATTCGTCAGTCACCTGATGTAACGTGACTGACTGATAGGGAACTATAATTCTTGATATCTGTAATTGTATTTTCACTAGTTAAATGTCATTATAGACTGCCATTCAAATTCAATTGTTGACATCAATAATTGATTTCTTACTAGTTGAAATTTCAATTTCACATATCAGAAATACAATTCTTACTAGTAAAAATCATCATTTTGATATCAATAATTACTTACAAAGAACTGAGAAAAATTGATCCTCCAAAATTATTGCAGTGAGACGAAGGGTTAATCTGTAGTGCACTGATCTACCATTTCTGTAAAAGTATAAACACAGTTCAAAATCAATAAACACACACACACACACAAATATGTACTGTATATAAAGTATATATAAACACATTAAAAATGATATGCCTTACCTTGTAGTGATACCTCACTTAGGGGACTTGGGGACACTAAAATTTTCAACTAAATATTCAAATAAATTTTCAACTAAATTACTGATCTGCCCGCATGGTCACTATATGATAATTGAAATGAGCTGGATAACATCAACGTTTTCTCCAGAACGGCTGTACAGCCGAATCAAATTCTGTTGCATTATTTTCCTGTTAACACTGTGAAGCTGCTTTGAAACAATCAGCATTGTAAAAGCGCTATATAAATAAAGGTGACTTGACTTGACTTAGATATTTGGCACTGACTGTCTCATTTATATGACATGATAACGCATTTTTGCTGATGTCACTGCACTCATGACAGGAACTACTCTATAGTAAGTAAAAAACATTAGTTGTCCAACAAGTTGTACGTGTGTTTCTGTTTTGATGAACAGAAACTCATAATGTGGAAAGCGAAACTTGTGCAGAAACACATTAGGGGCTGTTCATGATGGGATTTACATTAACGCTTCTTTATATTAAACTATAATATCTCACTCATTAAATGTCTCACTCATATTCATTTTAAAGTTTTACCTTATGTCTCCCTCGATCTGAAATATTCATCTACATCATTGTAATAAATCATTAAGAGAATCAAGTGATAAACATGCAAAGCTCAACACCATATCTTACATTTATAGAATGATGAGCATATATTTATTATTATATTTAAACATACTTATCGTAGATTATATATTTATTTAGCATCCAAATAAGCCATTTGTCCAAATGTAGACAAGCTGCAATACACAGCTTCATAATTAAAAACAAACAAAACAAACAGCATGAAAACTATGTCTGTGTCCGAAATCAGCCCTTATACCCTCATTTATTACTCCACTAATATAGTCCACTTGAAGGAGTGAGTGAATTCGGACACTGAGTGCGCTGGAAGGGCTGCCGCTTTGGCATAATTTGTGCTTGCTGTTTAATAGGCTAATCATTTGAAACTTAGCAAACTGACAGCTCCAGTAGTAATGAAAAGATTTATATTGATATCATGGAAACTAGCATCTATAAACCTTAATTAAACAATTTAATAATCAATTAAAAAGCAATTTATACTTGTGGCCTATGATATTACGCTGTAGCCACATTGGACCAGCGGTTTGGGAAATGGATGGATGATTCAGCTGCAGGCGCCATTAGCAGGGTTGCCAAAAGCTCCATTTGCAGGGTTGCAGCAAACAATTATATGTCCATTGGAGTCATTTTGAGCACAATCATGAGCAAACCACCAAAGCAAATTCAGCCCGTGTCTGGGAGGAGGCTGGCCAAACCTGGACTCTCTCAGATCAGATAAATTATACAGGGTTCTCATCATATTCCTGACAATTCTGCTGGGAAAAAATATGTAAAGAACAGGACTGGTTTTACTCTAACAATGGTGCACTTGTAATGCAAAGAAAGATATTTTAATACCAAACATAGGGAAAACTGCAAAATGCAAAACCAAGAAGGAACATAATGAGCACTAAAAGCAGCCGGATTTCAGTTGAATCAGCTAATTTCCTCATCGGTGAACTCACAATTTGATGGGGTTTTCAGCTCAGCTCACAACTAACATATTTACATCCATTCAGTAGACTTTCTCTCAAAATCAGCAGAATAAAGTTTGTTTGGTCCTAGTCTATGACCACAGTCAGACATTGATCACTTACACAGAAATATAAGTAGAAAGATCACTGCAGCTGTACAAAGACTAAACCTCTAAGAATCTTGTAGTCTGTTGAGTGAGATTAAAAGAGAGTTAGAGTAAAATTTTAAGTAAAAACAAAGAAGTCCGGCTGCTATTACAGCTAATTTGATTCTAATTCTTAATTTATGTTTTTAAATAAATAAAAAGGTCTCTCAATAGGGATTATTCAATGCTCTCACCGTGTCTCTGATAATTCTGCTTTTGAAAAAGATTGTTGTATCCAGCAGTTCCTTGCGTGTAGCAGCTTCCACAGTGTCTCGTGTGAGGTCAAAGATGCTATAGACACTCCTAATCTGGTTTTGTAACTGGAAAGCAGTAATAATCAGCTATATGAACGCATAAAATGAATCCACCCTTCCCTGCAGAAGTGATGGGAGCGTTCATACTCTGATAATGCCTTTTGAGGGTGGAGCAAAGATCTGTAAACAGAAACTGATGCTGCTCCATATCAGATAATTGCATGAGCAGAAGAACTCTCACAGGCTAATGTGAGTTAAGTGGAATTAGTTTGGTTAGCATTTTAATATTTTCTGTTTGTTGCTTCCCTTTTAATCATATTGTTTGTTCCATTAGAAATACTCAATAAAGAATGAAAATTCTGTCAACCAGCCCCCAGTCTCCCTCATTGGGGGTAGCCTATAACTGTATCATTGTAGGTATAACTGTTTTCAAGGGCATCTGATATTACATAGCCTACCGAAAGAGATGCATTTACACACATACACACACACACAAACACACACACACACACACACACACACACACACACACACACACACACACACACACACAAACCAGTTTAAGGTATGAGTTTCCAAAGTCATTTTATTTCAAACCAAGCCAGAGAAATCACATATTAGAAATGAAAGGAAATCAGCAAATGAATCAAAACTTGTGATTATAACAGGAGACATAACATGACATAACATAATAGTGACAGGAGAAGTGAGGCTTTTTGAAACTTTGATTCTACTGAACCAATTGCTTCGCAAAATGGATCTTTGAGCGCTCAAAACTCTGCACGCTGACGACATCTGCTGTTTTAAGTCATGTAAGTGCATTCTAATCAACTTTAAAATTAATTATAAAAATGACTTGAGATTTACTTACAATCACACATCTAATACATTTAATGCCACCCCATCCTCACACAACTGACATTTCAAAACAGTAGGATGTAACAAAACCTCATTTGCTGAAATCTTAATTTTAAAAATATTTATACAATAATCATGAATAAAATGAGAGTAGTTTAATGGCAAGCAACTCTTTATATTTAAAGAATGGCACACCAGGAGTCGTTAGACGGCTTCTCGTAATGATTCTGTGGTTCTTCTGAAGTGTTGGAGAGCTGGGACAGATACTGATCTCGACTCTTGTTCTTGATGATCTGGAGGAGGCCCTGACTCACACGGAAGGTTTTGCTGCTGTCAAAACTTTTCTTGTCGCTGTGTTCAGTCACATACACCCTGTTGAATCTGCCATTGGCGTCCAGACGCACAATAATGCGATCCTTGTTACTGTCAGGAATATTACAGCTGTAATTTTCTTGGACATAATTAAGGCGCTTGTTTGTTCCTGGATAGTTCAGGTTGCCCACCTCATAGTATGGGACATTTTGAATGGGCACAATGTGATCCTCTTAAATTCGGTTTTGGTTCTTGTGAATGCCTCCATTCTGAGGTCTGAACATGTGGACAGTTTCACCATATCTAAAGTCAATGTAGTGATGAGCAAACCAGTACAACAGGTTCAGGTCAGTATCTCAGCTGGGACAGTTCATTCAGGGTGCTCACCATGATGGACGACTGTGTGAGATAAAGAGCCAATGATGAAATATTTAAAGATTTAAATAGTAAAACATACAAGGAGCCAGTAATTAAAGAACTACTCTATAGTAACACTCACTATTGTCCCACAGGTTGTAGGTGTGTTTGAACAGAAGCTCATCAGTGTGGAAAAAGAAACTGATGCAGGAACACATTAGAGCAGGTGGGACAGTTCATGAATTCTGTAATGTCTTACTCATATTCAGATTTCATATGAAATATTTAATACCATTATACATTGTTCACATTAAAACGTATTATAAGTTCACAATATTAAATATATTGTTGGCGCTTTTGGCAAAGTAATAGACAAGTTTACACTGTTAAATTAAAACAACTAAATCACACAAACACAAGTCAATGGTTTTTGGGTAATACATTTTCTGTTTGTATGTCAAAGAATAAGCACAACAAATATTAAAAACAAAATTACTATAAATCAGGTCGTAACCACCGAAGACATTGATTGGAGTGTGTCACCCAATATTCAGATTGATTCTTATAGTTTTACATTTGGTCCTTTTAAATCATGAATATTTATTTACATTGTTGCAATGAATCATTAAAAAGAATTAGAACGCTCAACATTGCATTTTGTTCTACACTCACCTAAAGGATTATTAGGAACACCATACTAATACTGTGTTTGACCCCCTTTCGCCTTCAGAACTGCCTTAATTCTACGTGGCATTGATTCAACAAGGTGCTGAAAGCATTCTTTAGAAATGTTGGCCCATATTGATAGGATAGCATCTTGCAGTTGATGGAGATTTGTGGGATGCACATCCAGGGCACGAAGCTCCCGTTCCACCACATCCCAAAGATGCTCTATTGGGTTGAGATCTGGTGACTGTGGGGGCCATTTTAGTACAGTGAACTCATTGTCATGTTCAAGAAACCAATTTGAAATGATTCGAGCTTTGTGGCATGGTGCATTATCCTGCTGGAAGTAGCCATCAGAGGATGGGTACATGGTGGTCATAAAGGGATGGACATGGTCAGAAACAATGCTCAGGTAGGCCGTGGCATTTAAACGATGCCCAATTGGCACTAAGGGGCCTAAAGTGTGCCAAGAAAACATCCCCCACACCATTACACCACCACCACCAGCCTGCACAGTGGTAACAAGGCATGATGGATCCATGTTCTCATTCTGTTTACGCCAAATTCTGACTCTACCATCTGAATGTCTCAACAGAAATCGAGACTCATCAGACCAGGCAACATTTTTCCAGTCTTCAACTGTCCAATTTTGGTGAGCTCGTGCAAATTGTAGCCTCTTTTTCCTATTTGTAGTGGAGATGAGTGGTACCCGGTGGGGTCTTCTGCTGTTGTAGCCCATCCGCCTCAAGGTTATGCATGTTGTGGCTTCACAAACGCTTTGCTGCATACCTCGCTTGTAACGAGTGGTTATTTCAGTCAAAGTTGCTCTTCTATCAGCTTGAATCAGTCGGCCCATTCTCCTCTGACCTCTAGCATCAACAAGGCATTTTCGCCCACAGGACTGCCGCATACTGGATGTTTTTCCCTTTTCACACCATTCTTTGTAAACTCTAGAAATGGTTGTGCGTGAAAATCCCAGTAACTGAGCAGATTGTGAAATACTCAGACCGGCCCGTCTGGCACCAACAACCATGCCACGCTCAAAATTGCTTAAATCACCTTTCTTTTCCATTCTGACATTCAGTTTGGAGTTCAGGAGATTGTCTTGACCAGGACCACACCCCTAAATGCATTGAAGCAACTGCCATGTGATTGGTTGATTAGATAATTGTATTAATGAGAAATTGAACAGGTGTTCCTAATAATCCTTTAGGTGAGTGTATATAATAGTAAACATGTAAATGTATTTAATTCATTTCATTCCAATAATCAACTGACCCAAAGGAAACAAACTGCAACATGCAGCTTCAAAATTAGCTAGAATAACAAACAGCAGTGGATGAAAACTATTTCATTTTGAAAAAGGAAAAGTAGACAATAGCAGCAGTAATGAGCAACAGTAGAATCAAGGCACAAATCAGCACACAGCAGCATTTCTTACTCAGACAGGTTTCACTCTGCACTGACTGAAGTGTGTGTGGCGGTCTTTCTTCGGCATGGCCTCCATTAAATATGTCTATAGACACATGTTCAGAAGGATTCACAGGTGGATTTGGAAGGATGGGTTCTCTGAGGAATTCCTCACGGCTCAAATCTTTAATGTCCTTCATGAGTTCAATGCTAATGCGGTAAGTGTGATTCTGGTCAAAATGAACTTTATCTGAGTGCTGTGTCACATAAATGCTTTCAAATCTGTTCCACCTTGAGTTAAAGGAAACAATGATGCGATCTTTGTTGCTGTTGTCTACATATCCTGTGTAATTCATAGTGACATAAAGTGGCAGTGAGCCAGTGGTGTTCAGGTTGCCCACCTCATAGTAGCAGAGTTTAGAGTAAGGAAGAAGTCGGTCCCAATTATAGAATCGGTGGAAGCCAAAAGCTCCATTTGTAGGGTTGCAGAGTGCAGTCATACAACTATTAGAGTCAATCTGAACACATTCATGAACAAACCACCACAGCAAGATCAAACCGTGTCTGGGAGGCGGACGACCAAACCTGGACTCTCTCAGATCAGACAAATTATACAGGATCCTCATCATGTTTCCTGACAAATCTGCTGAAAAAAAGTGCACTTGTAATGCAATAAATGTTATAATATTATGTTTTTTAATATAAAATATACAATTACAGAAAAATTGTATAATATACAAAATATACAAAAACAGCAAAATGTAAAACCAAGAAGGAATATAACTCAGTTCGTCATTATTCAGGACTTCATTTAAATCAGTTAATTTCATCATTAGTTAAGTCTGCAGAATTGGAACGCCAGAACGTCTCCAGATCAGCTGGACCACCTGGGGATGGATTCTCCACTCTCCCGGAAGCGCAGGCTGTCGTGAGAGCTCGTCGGCTGCACGATTAAGCATGCCCGAAATGTGAATGGCACAAAGTGTGGCACCTCAGATGCTTCTGACTCCATAGAAGGAGATGGCGGGTGAGTTGTGACATGCAACAGGAGCATAGACCACCTTTCCAGTTGATGTACGCAACGGTCGCAGTGTTGTCCTTACGGACCAATACATGTTTGCCCTGTATCGACTTTTTTAAGCGGGCCAGTGCAAGATGTACTGCTAACAACTTAAGGCTATTGATGTGCAAATGAAGTTGAGGACACATCCCAATCCCTGAAACTGCTTGCCTGTTGTACGTGGCCCCCCAGCCGGTGGTGGAGGCATCCGTGAAGACAACAGCATGCCAGGGCACTCCTGCCCTTAGAAACGAAGGGTCCGTCCACGGGCTGAAGGTTTGGCGACAGGCCGGGGTGATTGTCATCCAATGTGTGCCGCGTTCCCACGCCCATCTCAGGACTCGGCCGTGACTCATATGAAGCAAACCCAGCAGTGTTACTGCGACTGCGGCTGCCATATGCACAACATAAACAATTTCAGTGGGGCCGCTGTCCTGCCTTTGAACAAAGTGGTGACTAAGCACCATGTCCCTGTGTTCGCACAACTGCTCTCATGAATGGGCCAGTATAAGCCAGTTGTCGATATAGTTGAGAATCCGTACATCGTGTTCTCTCAGGGGAACAAGGGCCGACTCCGCGACACGGGGAGAGAGGGACAGCCTGAAGGGGAGGACCTTGTACTGATATGCTCGACCCTCGAATGCAAAGCATAGTAACGGCCTGTGCCGAGGGAGAATTGAGAGGTGAAAGTACACGTCCTTCAGGTCGATCACTGCAAACCAATCTCAGGGATGGATGCATTCGAAAATGCGTTTCTGCGTCAACATTCGGAGCCTGTGATGGGCCCGATTCAGAACTCACAGGTCCAAGATTGGCCGTAACCCACCTCTTTTCTTGGGAACAATGAAGTAGGGGCTGTAGAACCCTGCCTTCATATCAGCTAGAGGGACCAGCTCGATCGCGTCCTTCACCAGTAGGACTGCGATCTCTGCCTGAAAGACAGGAGCATCGCTGCTCCGCACAGAGAGGAACTGGATGCCCCTGAACTTGGGGGAGCACAGGGCGAACTGATGGCATAGCCGAATCTGATGGTATGAATGAGCCAGCGGGACGGGCTGGGGAGTGCTAGCCAGACCCCAAGAAACCGTACTAACAGGGTCAAAGGAACCACAGATGTACCCGCAGTGGGGTAGCGTGGTGGAACACAGGGACCCAACTTGGGAGGCTCCATGGCGGCCAGCAGTGGGGTCTGAATGTGCAGTGCAACATTTACCTAGTTTTGGTTGGGCAGAGAGAGCGTGAGAAGGCTTGGTTGCGTCCTCAAACCGCCCACTGCTGTCCACTGGTGAATGAGAGTGGTGAGGCTTTTCTCCACCCACTGCTCTCTGAACCCTTTTGGGGCCCAGAGATAGAGGAAACTGCTCCTTTATTGACAATTTGGGAACAGAAATAAATCGAAACAAAAGATTCTCCACCCGGCCCTCTCCCGAAGAGCTGCTCCCTCCATCTCTAGGTTGCCCATCTCAGGACTTGCTCTTATGTTTGCCACCTAGTTTGGTGGGGGCCTGGATGGACTGGACAGCTTGCCTGTGACCAGGGGGGCGCCCCTTGGCGACGAGCAGACGGGGGGCTGCAGCCAGCGGTCGGGTGGAGGCAGCTGCTTTCCACCGGGGCAGGATGTGTTTTATTTAGCCTGGGAGACTGGGTAATTTAAGAACCAAATTTTATCGGTATCCCGCATATCGGCCAGGCACAGCCAGAGATTGCGTTCCTGGACCACCAAAGTGGACATCACCTGACCCAGGGAGTGCGCAGTGACTTTAGTCACCTGTAAGGGGATGTCGGTCAGTGCATGCAGCTTTTGCATGGGGCCTGGGTCAGAACCACCCTCGTGCAGCTCTTTGAGCGCTTTGGCCTGATAGACCCCGCCAGGTGGCATCGAGGGTGGTGATGGGGGTAAAAGTAAAAAGGTAAAAAGGCAGTAAAAGGTGTCATCCATGACCTAGTAAGCTCCTCATGCACTTCCGAGAAGAATGGAACCGGGGGTTGAGCTGCCCCAAGAAACCAGTCATCCGACACTGCGGCCCAGGAAAGCATAGCCATCAGCTCTGGGTCAGACTCGAACAATGCTACCGTCCCCAAAGGGGGCAACACGGCCGAATCCTTATCCCTGGAGAATCTAGGCTCACCCTTCAATGCAGCGATCAACATCTAGTCATCGGACGGAGCCCCGAAGGATACGGCTGGTACACATCATTTAGACGGTGTGCTAGAGGGGGGGAGGGGCCCACGGAGGTTGGTTCCTTGGGGGGGAAGCCCTCATCGTAATCCTCAGGTCCCCCACGTTATTCGCCTGGTGGCCAGGAAGGGTAGATCGAGGAATAGGCGAGGAGACTCCTCCTTGTCTGAGGTATTCAAGTCTTGACCGCAACACCGAGATGCAGTGTGCAGTGTGCACTCAATCTCATTGAAGACTCAACTCCTACACAGTCTGAATGAACAGCAACTCAATAGCTGTGAAAACAGCTGTTTTTATAGTGCTCTTAGAGAACGCGACCACAGCTGCAGCGCCATCACACCAACACTGACCAAGTGGCTTCTTCCCTGAAGAACTGGCTCATTGAACTCACTCACAGTATAGATCAGCAGAGCAGAAACAAATGAGCCGCTCAGCTCCGAAGTGAAAAGCTGAATATGCGATGCACCTGCTTCCTATTTATACCCGCGCTGCGGGGCGGAGCATCAGATGCAAATCTTGCATGCCAATGTGCATTGGCTCGTTTAGTTACTCTTGAAGTAGAATCTTTTCTTCATTCAACGTAGAAAAAATTGATTGCAACTTCAACACCAACGACTCACAGAACCATCAAGACTGCATCTGGACACTCGTTCAACGGCTAAGGCATTGCAAGTATCGTACAATTAACTAACTAAACAGAGGTTTATTATAAGCTACAGACCTCTTTTAATAAGGTGCTTTGAACTAAGAAACTGGTGGTTCTGTGTTCAGATGGTTGAATGACTCTTTTCATAGCTTCATTCCCCTGTTCTGTTTCCGGTTTCATTCACTTTCAATTTTATCCATATATGCGTGATTGTGTGTATGTGTTTGTTAGTTTAGTTATGTGTTCGTGATTTAGTTGAATAAAACTTTTGTGCACATTTTGATTCTGGTCCCTGCTTGTAAATTAATGTCCCTTTAACAATGAGATCATGCTATTGCTACATGCTAAGAAAGAGTTATTTTGTATCAAATTGTATCAAACATACAATTACAGAAAAACTGCTAAATGCAAAACCAAGAAGGAACGTACCAGCCGAACTTCAGTTAAATCAGCTCATTTCCTCATTGGTGAACTCAATATTTTTATTCAGTATTTGGGCTAATTTGATGGGGTTTTCAGCTCAGCTCACAACTAACATATTTAAATCCATTCAGTAGACTTTCTCTCAAAATCAGCAGAATAAAGTTTGTTTGGTCCTAGACTTTGACCAAAACACATCTGCAGACATCGATCACTTACACAGAAATATAAGTAGAAAGATCACTGCATCAGTACACAGACTAAACCTCTAAGAATCTTGTAGTGAGTTGAGTGAGATAAACGGTTAATCTGTGTGTTGGAGTGAAATTTCAGATCATCCGAGTAGAAGTCCAGATCGGCTGCTACTACAGCTAATTTGATTCTAATTCTTAATTTATGTTTTTAAATAAATAAAAAGGTCTCTCAATAGGGATTATTCAATGCTCTCACCGTGTCTCTGATAATTCTGCATTTGAAAAAGATTGTTGTATCCAGCAGTTCCTTGCATGTAGCAGCTTCCACAGTGTCTCGTGTGAGGTCAAAGTCACTATATAGACGCTCCTAATCTGGTTTATGTAACTAGAAAGCAATAACAATCAGCTATATGAACGTAAATGAGTCCACTCTACCCTGCAGAAGTGATAGGAGCGTTCACACTCTGATAATGCCTTTTGAGGGTGGAGCAAAAATCTGTAAACAGAAACTGATGCTGCTCCATATCAGATAAATGCATGAGCAGAACTCTGACAGGCTAATGTGAGTTAAGTGGAATTAGTTTGGTTTAACATTTACATTTTATTATTTTCTGTTTGTTGCTTCCCTTTTAACACAAAAAATCCTATTGTCTATTCCATCAGAAATATTCAATAAAGAATGAAAATTCTGTCAACCAGCCCCAATCTCACTCACATTCTTTGTAGGAATAGGGGGAGAGTGGGGTAAGATGAGCCATTTTTTACTTACATGGTCCTGGAGAAAATTAGGCAGAAGTACAATGAAAATATCTAAAGTAATTTCAGTATGTTTCCTACCATTTAAAATGATCAGAATAAATCTATGACAAAGGGTTCTAAAAATATGGCTTTTTATTTAAAAATGTGTTCCTGTGGCTCAATTTACCCCACGTTAGGGGTATGTTAATCCAAGTCAGTTACACCATCTGGGTGTAAACTGACCAATCTGAATCAAACCCATGTGAAATTTTAAAGATACTTTTAACAATCAAATTACCTTTTACATAGTCATATTTCTTTTCATAAAGCTAACTTAAACAACATTAAACCAACCAAATAAAGTTGGAATTTCAATATCTTTAATTGTTTGCATTTCTGAAACAATATGAACACCAAAGTTGTGAACTTCCCAAAAACAGACTAAACAGAGAGTTTGTTGAGTAAAATTAAATAAAAACTGAATAAATGTCACTGAAACTAATAAACACTTTGGCCAAAAGATTCTTGGCTTGGTAGTTTTTCTGCAATGTCGAACATGTTAGGCCATTAGGGACTACAGGTGGAAATATATATATGATTAAGCATCTTATGATTCATATCAGAGAAGGATTTGGTGTACTTGTGCATTGTTCCTATCAAATAAACCCAAACTAAAAAAATACATAAAAAAAAATGATAAACTATACCAGTTTCATTACACTGAAATTATACTAGTTTACTTCAGAGATTTAACTTAACTACAGTGCCTTATGGTGTGGTAAGTTAAATCAATGGCTCAATTTACCCCACAGCATTTGGCTCACTTTGCCCTATAGCTGCCATTTTGAACAAAACTAGCTAGCTTACCAATTCAGGCTAATATTTAGCTAAATGATTTGCATGGTTTTATACATTGCTAAATCACCAATATGGAATATAATTTTTTTAGACCTGGACAAATATGCTTTGATGTATCAGAATTACATCTGTTATGCTAATATTGTACTTTTACAAGCCAGTTTTTAAAGTAAATGGGTGCTTTCCACTCATCCCATGTTTCTCCTTTTCACAGTCTGGCAGAAATGATGGGTGGTTCTAAAATATATGGTCACATGACAATAAAAGTGTACGGTTGCCAGGATAAAGGGGGTGGGTCAACTCACCCCACTCTCACCCTACCTGTTTTCAAGGGCATCTGATATTAGGCTACATACCAAAATGCATTTACACAAACAAAAAAGAACAGTTCGAAGTATGAGTTTCTAAAGCCATTTTATTTCAAACCAAGCCAGAGAAATCATGTTTAATGAGAATGAAAGGAAATCAGCAAAATTTGTGATTCGCTATAACAGGAGACAAAACATGACATATAATAATAATGGAAGAACTGAGGCTTTTTGAAACTTCGATTCAACTGAACCAATCGCTTCACAAAATGAATCTTTTGAGCTCTCAAAACTCTGCTGGTTAAAGTCATGTAAGTGCATTCTAATCAACTTTTATGAACTTAAATTATAAAAATGGCTCGAGATTCATTTACAATCACACGTTTAATACATTTAATACCACCCCATCCTAAAACCACTGTGACATTTCAAAACATTAGGATGTAACGAAGCCTTGTTTGCTGAAAACGTGACTTGGGCAGGTACGTGATCCGATTCATTTACTCGATTCGATTCACTCACTCAAAAGATTCATAAAAGATTTCCCGCACATCACTAATGCATATTTTAATCAGTTCAAGGTAAAATATTATAAAAATATGTATACAATAATCACAAATAAAATAATGCCAGCTCTTTATATTTAAAGAATGGCACACCAGGAGTCGTTAGACGGCTTCTCGTAATGATTCTGTGGTTCTTCTGAAGTGTTGGAGAGCTGGGACAGATACTGATCTCGACTCTTGTTCTTGATGATCTGGAGGAGGCCCTGACTCACACGGAAGGTTTTGCTGCTGTCGAAACGTTTCGGGTCGCTGTGTTCAGTCACATACACCCTGTTGAATCTGCCATTGGCGTCCAGACGCACAATAATGCGATCCTTGTTACTGTCAGGAATATTGTGGCTGTAATTTGCCCTGACATAATTTGGGAGCTTGTCTGCTCCTGGATAGTTCAGGTTGCCCACCTCATAGTATGGGAGATTTTGAATGGGCACAATGTGATCCTCTTCTTCAATTCTGTTTTGGTACTTGTGAAAGCCAAAGTTTCCATTCTTAGGCTTGAACCTGGGGACAATTTCACCATAGCTGAAGTCTATGCAGTCATGGGCAAACCAGTACAACAGGTTCAGGCCATGTCTCGGCCACGGCTGACCAAAGCCTGACTGTTCCAGCTGGGACAGTTCATTCAGGGTGCTCACCATGATGGACGACTGTGTGAGAGAAAGAGCCAATGATGAAATATTTAAAGATTTAAACTAATTGTAAAACATACAAGGAGCCAGATAAAAAATAAAAGAAAAAATCTGTGCTTAAAGGGATAGTTCACCCAAAAATTTTAATTCTCTCATCATTTACTCACCCTCATGATGTTCCAAACCTGTATGAATTTATTTCTTGATGGACCCTATTGTATTTTTTGTCCCCATACTATGGAAGTAAATGGTGCCCATCAACTTTTAGGTGAACTATCCCTAAGCAGAAAAACAGACTTGGATTTTTTTCCACGTCAAGTTAAAATGTATATTTTTGAAGGGAACATGCATTTAAGATGCTGTGATTGATCACAAATTTTATCTTTCACCACTTTTAATTTCACTAAGTAATTCATTACTGTAATTTAATACTTTCCCCTTGAAAAAGTAAGGGATTACTCTTAATTTTCTGTAATTTAATTACAACTTCTGATGTAATTGCATTGAATACTGTATAGATAGACTATAGAACAATTCTATATAAAACAATAGTGGATTTAACATCAAAATTTAACATGTTAAATGCAACATCACTGTTTATTTGCAAGAATTGAAAGAGCCGTTTCATGTCTATCCTTGTATTGTTCAACTGGTCAAGGTTGATATGGGAATTAGAAAATAATTAGTAATAAGTAATACAATACTTTTAATAGAGAGTAATTAGTACAGTAATCTAATTACACCATTGTAATTAGTAGCTAGTAATAATTACTTTTAGAGTAACATGATTTACAAGTAGAAAATATAAAGAACAAATATTCCATGCACTCTCAATTAATATGTATAATTATAATACAATTTAGTGTTATTTTTACAATTCAATACAATTATACAAAATAACCAATTAAATTGTTCTTTTCGACAGTACAAACATAATTCCAGTACAGTACAACATATATTTCCATTTTTTTTTTTTTAAATTGCATCATTAAAATTGAGACATTGTTGAAAATACTCTATCACGAAACTCAAATATTTTTATTCATGAAAGGACAGTGAAAACATGATCTTAACTACACGTTAACTAGAGCAGAAAATGTGAAGTCAATATGTATAAAGGTTTTTTTTCTGCAGATGCAGTTGAAGTATCTCCCTAGCACAGGGGTTTAAAGCATCACAAGCATTTAAAATACTGTCTTTATGGACAACACATATCTGAACTTGTACCTTGTATGGTGAAGACTGATCCTCCAAATGTCTTGCAGTGATCAGGTTATTGCCCTGCAGTGAGTTGAGCTCAGAGGGTGCTGCAGTTCATTTTAAAATGATCCCTTTAAGTCACGCCCCCTTTGAAACGTTCAGCGCTGGGAAATAGAAACTTAACCTGTGTACTAGTTTTCGCATTATAGTGCAAAGTATGTACTAAAATAGTATGTGGGACAATATTAGTATTTTATTGTCACATGACCACATTGTATGTTTAATGCAATGAGTAGGAGCTTGGAAGTTTGCTTTTTTAAATGTACACATTTGCACTATATACATACCATTTACTACAGACAATAAGAGTATATGCTATTGCATATCTTGTGTCAGTGTTATTACACTATTAAAACACATTTACGTTTATAATATCGGTCAGAAAAATTGACATTAGCTATGACAAATGCATCTGAATATATAGCCTATATATATATATATATATATATATATATATATATATATATATATATATACCATTTTAAAATAAAATATAAAAAAGCAGTTAATTGCAGAGGCAACATTTCTACAGCAATTTTTGTTTGTTTAAAAATACTAAAATGAATAAAATTACTATATTTAAAAGAAAAATAATAAAACTGACAAAAACAAATTTTTGTATTTAAACTCAAATGAAAAAGTAAATGTAAAAACTTGTTCCTAAGAAGATGATACAAATTACGCTCAAATCTAATTCAAAACATACTTATTACTAATATAATAATAACTTGTGTGCATTGAGTTAAATATAAACTTTGTCAGCAGTAAAAACATTTACACAAAGAAATCTGTCAAATGTAACTAAATGTGCAAGAGAATAATTTATATGAACAGATTATAAATGTATTTTACACTAATATGAGTTTCAGAATTAAAAATCAAAAACTAAAGGCGTTCAACACACTTTGACCAATGAACTTCAAAGACTTTTCCAGACATTCTTAATTAAAATTCATTTTATAGAGAAAATGGGCAGTTTTCCACTAGTACGGTACTAATCCTTGAAATTAACTGATTTAAATAATTATACTTCTTATTGTACATATTTCTCAAGTATAACAAAAAAACTGATGAATATCTAGCAATATTTATCCAATGAAATACTTTGAAGGAAAAAAAAAAAATTCACAAGCCGCCAACTTCAGCTGCATATCTTGAGGAGGAAAACATGTGTTTTCCTGTAAAAAGGGTGGCGGTCCTCCAAAGCAGAAGGCAGGAAACCGAAACTTACTATCCACCGACTGTTTTTCCATTCATGACCTCTAAGAAAATTATGCAAAATATGTAAAGGGTGGTGCTTCATAATGACAAGCGTGACAGACCGTTGTGTGTTTGACCGTTTCCTTTCCAAAACAGCTTTTATTATCGGCATCATCTGCACCATGATGACAGTCAAGAGCAATTCTGTGCCGTAACACAATGATCAGAGGCCAAGAGAGGGACAACACGAACAGGACAAAGAAGAACGAAAACTTCAGGAATGACAGTCAAAGAAAAGAAATCAAATGACGACAGTTGTACAAATAAAAAGAGACTGCAAACAAAGAAAACAGAATCTGTAATTATTACAAACAGCAGTAAGACTGTGAAATTCACGGTGAAACTGCCGTTTTAACGGAATAGGATGATGATGGGATACATGTATATAAAATTTCCATTAGTCTGGCTCCATTCAAGGACAATGAGCAAACGCATTGTCTTTGCTATGGGAAAAAACAGTCGTCGCTTCCCATTTCAACAAAAAACAAAGATAAAAAGTCAAAATAATTGCGTTGAACCCTCAAACTACATCAAAATTACCATCATAATTATAACTCTAGCTGTCAGTGTCAGCATTAGAAGAACTGGTATTATTAGTATGAATATTTTACTTCATTATTTGATATATATACACAAATATCTGCAATGTTGTTGCATTGCTGTATCCTTGCTGTTTTCCCCCACGCATGTGTTTAAGTACACTTGAAAATAAAATGCGATTTTTTCTTTTTTGTTTCACTGGAATATACAACAAACCCCAAATACATTACTCATGATCACGCACGCACGCACATACACATACACACACAGAGTAGTTTGAGAGTTCTCCTTTGACCTCACATGCCCATTTGAATACACTCACACGTTGACGCGCACTTGAGCGCCTCAGTTTGTGGACAGCGTTTTTCTTAACCACAGAACCATAATGCATCTGTGACCAGGCTGAAGAGGAACACCTAACAGGTTGTTCCTTTGGTGTCGCGTTACATTGACACTGGCTACATTGACACTTTCTTTTCCGTGGCTCTCCTGAAAAGACCAGCACAATCCCTTGTGAGGACCAACAGATGCTGTTCTGGAGGTTAGAAACACACTGTCAGTTTAAGTGATTTTAGCAGTGTTAGTACGAACATCAGAATGACGCTGACACAGTCCTCTCAGCTTCTAATGAGGACAATCCAAGTGTGATTGGTTTCAAAGTGCAAAAATTATGAAAATTGCCATTATCTACTTGCCCTCGGGTTGTTCAAAAACCCATGTTGTTGACTTTCTGTAGAACATAGGCTGTCAAAATGACAACTCAAAAGCACCATAAAAGTGATGCATACGACTTATATTTCATTATATCAGTAATACGATAGCTTACTGTGAGGAAGAGACTTAACTTTACCTTGCTATTCAGTGATAGTCTTCTTTAAAAAATGACTCTAAACGCCACCGGTTCTTGCGCCGTAATTCCTCACATCGTATATATTCAGAAGACTTGGAAAATATAGCGTCGCAAATCGCATTCATGATACTTTTATCATGTGTTTTTTGGTGCTTGACAAAAGAGCTGCATGTTTTACAAAACAAACGAGGCTGCGAGTAAGCAACGGCAGATCTTTCATATTTATGCAAACTATTTCTTTAAAATCCACAAACCAAGGCGAGCTCTTAAACTACGTCTCTCACACAAACAAAGAGCACTACAGCGCTTCTCTAAACTCACACACACATTCGCTAATTCACACACACACACTCACGCGCAAACAGGCCTCCATATCCCCGGGATGTTTAAGAAGGTGACGTCCACAGCCTGAGGAAGACGTGTGGAGCGGGAAAGGGATTCGGAAAGATGTTTTCCTAATGCTAATATGTTTACTGAACCATGAACCCTATGCTTTAATAATCCCGTGAACACGAGGACTTGAGAGCGACACACAGTGGGACGGTGGTGGGAGAGCATTCCCAAACCAATTCGGTGTCCCTTATTGTCCACTGAGTAGAGCACGGCTGGCGAAAGTGTGGCTTGATGTACTATAATACGGAAAAGAGAAGGGGGCAGCTGACTGAGCTTTCGGTTGTTTGTTTTTTTCTGGGAAACAGGGAAAGTGAGGGTGTTGTGGGGCATGTGCGTGATTCGGATCAGAAGATATCCGGGCAGGAGTCCCAGTTGCCCTGCTCCTTGGCCTCCCAATATCCCCCTCTGTAGATGTTTGTGGGCTCTCCCGTCGCGGGGTCGACGCGTCTCTCGAACCACATCGCCTTGTAGTTGTCCTGGTGACCGCCTGATCAAACACGGACATACAAAAGCAAACAAACAATCAATTAAAGAATAGTAGGTACATGATGGTGCAAGTAACTCAACACAGCCTTTACAGACTTTTCTACAGAACAGACAACTATTAGAAACTATTTCAAATGTAGCCAGGAGCTTACAAAACAAACGCTGACTAAACTATCAAATCTAAACTTACACAATCACCTACAATCTCTGATCTTTCACTCTACATTTACACAACAGGCTGATAAACAGGAGTAAGAAGAGCACATGGTCAACAGAAAAGAAAAAATAAAGTGAAGAGGGAAACAAATATTGGTAGAGTTTAGAGGTGGGCGGTATGACAAACATTTTATATCATGGTCCAAGTTATACAGTACAATGTTATATTATAGCAATTGTAGGATATATAACAAATCAGTTTTGATGGACATTGCATGCAAAAATGTTCTATAAATATATATATATATATCACATTCTGTTACACATGTATAAATTAACAATTATATGAATATAACTACATACAAATATAAAATTGTTTAACTAAATTAAACATTTTTAAATAGATTTTATATATATATATATATATATATATATATATATACATATATAAATAAAAATTCTGTCGTCATATATGTATAAAGAAAGACCACACAGGTGTGCATATATTGGAAACAATCTACATGTTCACACTTGATAAGAGTGGCATGACATGTAAAAATGAAAGGGTTAAACTACAGTTTTCTGCTCGATCACACTGCCCAGCTCTATTAGAGGTGAGAGATGGAGGGGCTGGAAGGGTTTTGGGTGGATGTTACTTGCTTTTGACCGGAGCTCCAAAAGGACCCTCCACTAGAGCGAGACAGAGCAGAAAGTGAGACAGTGCTCACAAATGCACAAGTCAAAGACTGACCACACGACTGCCATTTTATAATGTGTGTGAGATAATATGGGTGGGTGTGTAATGTGTGCGGTTTTATGAGATAATACAGTTTATCAGTGTATAAACCTTGCGTTTGTAATTGTTAACAGTTATTAACACAAATTGTGGTTTTATTCTACAGGTCGTGAAGAAATATTGGTCGAGTTTAGAAGAACTAAGCAGAAGAACTAAATCATGAATTTTTTGGTGCCAATTCCATTTACAATTTTAAAGAAATGTATGATCTGACCCTTTTAAACATGCAGCTCTAACAACGTTTTCACTTTATTGCGAACGATCTGGTTTTGTAACGATCAGCGTGAACTGTGTGGTACTTGCTTGAGTATGCCGGCGGATGTGAGCCGTGCAGTGTTTCAGCTGAAGTTGAAGATGGAGGGATGCAGGCAAAGAGAAGAGGAGTGAGAGACATGTTAGCATGCACTGGATGAGTGAACTGAAGAAATGAAAGATTATTGGGAAATGGACTTCAACACTTACTGCAGTCTCTGTCTATACTGCTGCAATTTATGCATTCACACTGCCCACTAGTGGAAGTTAAATGTATGCATCATGGAACTGATTGGAAATGCTTGTTTAAAAACCTATTATGCCCTTTTACAATGTCTTAATTTTGCTGTTGAAGTCGACTAGAATAAGTTTTCATGCTTGAATGTTCAAAAACATTATTTTTCATATATTTGACATTGTTGCAGCTCCTCTCTTCCCAGTCTGTCAGTAACGCTCTGATTAGTTCCTGTCTCTATGAAGCCCCTCCTTCTGAAAAGCACAATGTGCTCTGGTTGGTCGGCTGGATCGTCGGCTGGATCAGTGTGTTGTGATTGGTCAACAGCTTCAAGTGTGTTTGGGAAATGCCCCCCCCTTACCATAACTGCAAGTTTAACACACTACTAACTCAACAAGGCCTCGCCCCTTTTTTTGCATATGCCTTGGGCGGGAATTATTTAAATGAGTAATATTGTGACGTTATCGTTCTCGGAAGAAAACTCAAGACTACAATGGAGGCGTTTCAGGGAGTTCAGAAACAGTGCGCAGTGATATTAAGAATAACTCCTGTCAGAGTAGTCTCGCGTAGCCAGACCTTCAGACTGACAGCAGAAGGTCTGGACTCTATCTCAGCTTTCATTGGCCAAGAGTACTTTTGACTGACATGTAACGCAACCAATCACAGTTCGTTTTGTTCCGCGTCATGTTTAGTGGGGTGAAAATGTAAAGCCGATGTCCCTGCAATAACAGACCGGCGTGCGTCTACAAATTATTCATTCGAGAACGCTGTGCAAGTTTACTGCAACAATGGACCCGCGAACTTCACATACTTTTAAAAATCCAGTGTTTAGTTGATCCTGGTAAGCGCTTATTGTCACAGTTGTAAACACGACGGCTTTCTTCTTCTACGAGAGAGCTTGGCGTCACGGCATTTGTTTCTAGGCGGACTGTTAAAGAACGCAACACACGTCTCACGGACATCCTGTAGAATTCAACCAATCAGATGACGACTTTGAAACTCCTGAAGTGTTTCCAGATAAGTGTGCCATATGGATCAGACGTTCCGCCAACGGTCCGTGGGCGTCTGAGGCCGAGACTACACCTACCCCAACTCCACCCTTTGGATGTTTCAGTGACTTTGTGTTTTGTAACTTTGCAGACCTTTTTCATGCTCAAACAGCAACATTACACTAAAGAAAGATGAACATGTAAAAAAACATAACAGGTGCAAGGAGAAGAAATTCTAATAAAACTAAGCAATCAAACTAAGTGTAAACGACACTGCGCAGCTATGGATTGTGTTGATTCTGCTACTTGCTTGAGAGCGAAAGATTGGAGGAAGTTTCATCCGTGTCAGCTGATGGAGGGATAGACAGATGGAAAATGAAGATGATTGGATGATAAACGTGAGAGACAGAGTGATTAGGGAGAGGGATGGGATGGTACTTGCTTTTGTAAGTGGTCTCAGAGGGCTCACTGGCAATCTCGACTTCTTCAGCTGATCAGAGTTGAGAGACGAGCAGCCAAAAATTAAAAGAGGGGATGCAAATTAAGACAAAAACAAGAAAAGAAAGAATACAATGAGTGAACGGCATAATGGAGGCGGGGAAAGTGCTCCTATTAAAGGGATAGTTCACCCAAAATAAAAATCCTGTCATCATTTACTCACCCTCATGTCACTCCATACCTCAGTATAACTTTTTCTTTTATACGTGGTACATAAAAATGAATTTTTAAAGAAAAAAGTATTACAAAACTAGTTGTTTGTCATTTTTCGTCAACTAAAACTATTAAAAAAAAACATTTATGCTAATTACAATACAATAAACGTTAAATAAACCTATTCTATTTCAGCTAGTTGACAAGGCAACATTTCCAAATTTTATTTAGTTTAAGTACTGAAATGACAAAAGATGTACTAAAATAACCAATTTAACTTAATAAAATGGAAAATAAAGATAAAAATTAATTTTGAATGTATTAAAAAAAATACATAAAAATAAAACTATTTCAAAAATAATAGTATATTACTGATACTAAAATAACACTGTTCCAGTCCCTTTCATTAATTATATGGAAAAGCTCCACGGAAGAAAAAAAAAGTCATGTGGATTTGGAACAAGATGACAAAATATTCATTTTTAGGTGAACTATTACTTTAATAATATGCAAATAAGCACTATTACAGTGTGTGTTTGTGTGAGATGGGAGAAAACGCAGAAGACGACAATTAAAAAGAGAAAAGATAAAGGGAAAACGAAGTAGAACAGGAGTACTTGCTTTTTAGAGGCGAGTCAGATATGGAGTCCTCAATGAGAGCTTGAGGGAAAGACAGACAGGCACACGGGAGTGAACGAGAGTCGCCGAGAAGGCGGAAGAAACGAGGAGAGACGTGTAGAAGGAGAAATAAAAGTAGACTTTACCCCCATCTGCTGGCTCCTTACCCTCTTCTGAAGGGCTGGCAGAGCGGTTGGCCTCTCGTTCTCTCTCTCGGCGGGCGGTGCGCTGCTTCTCCTCCAGTCTTTGTTTCTCAGCATTGGCCTCCTCCCAGCGGCCCTGCTCCATCAGACGCTGGTCCGGCCGCCTCCTGCTGTCCGTGGGAGCAACGCCCTCCTCTGACTCGTTCAACGTCAACGCCAGTGTTGAGAAGTAGTACATGTTTTCAGCGCCATCCCTGCATAACACAGTAGAGAGAGAGAGAGGGCAGAGAATGATGGAGGAAATTGAGAAATTCCAGCTGAATTCAAACTTGAGCTCAAAAGAACATGCACTAAATACTAAACCAAGGCTGCAACTTCTCACGAATATTAATTAGGCAATGGCGAAGTTACTTTGTAACCTTCCTTGGAAGTCCGGTCATGTATTCAAAATAATATTCATTAAAGGAATAATGCATGCTCAACACAAGTTAAGCACAACTGTCAGGCATAATGTTAATTACTACAAAAACATTATTTTTAATTGATTTTAAGGCAGAAAGGTGAAGCTTATAATTTTATAAAAGCATTTACATTAATCAGGCATGTAATTAAACAAGAATAAAAACCTGTTTTCCCTGAAATTTGACTATATAATAGTAATAATTTCAAAATATTTGTATTTAATTAAAATTTTACTATTGCAATACTACGGTACTATAAAATAAAAAATATTTATTTATTAATAATAATACATTTTACTGAACAGTAAAATTACACAAGAGTCTTCATTTCTTACCGTAATTTCTAACCTAAAAGTTTCTGTTTTCTCAGTTTCTCTGTCATAATAAAAGTTTTCAAACACACATAAGTGATCCAAGTTCACAGCGCTTGCAGAGAAGAGTGTGTGTGTATTTTAAATCTATTTGAAAACAGCATTTTCCCCCCTCGGATTTACAGAATTCATATGGGTCATACAGACATCTATATAAATACATAAAAATCACATCCCTGATTAATGTTCTGTTAAATGTGTATATTATTTGAGCAGTCATTTGTAAGGTTTTAGGTTTAATGGCATTACGTTTGTCATGACAGCAAAGCCGAAAAATTGGACAAAAGGTTGTGATTTCACACTAAAATCATGTTAACATATTTTTGACATCTTGTGGCTATACTTTTTGAAACATAAATTTTAGGGCTGTCACTAACGATTATTTTGGTAATCGAGTAATCGGTCGATTGTTTTGATGATTAATCGAGTAATCAGTTTTTCTTTGTAGTAATAAAATTAGACCTAAGCAAACAATAACCTTTACAATGACTTAAAATAAACTTACAGCACATGCAGAGTTGGCATTTGAGACGCGCTCCACGCGTGTAAATGATTACAGTTCATGTGGAGCAGCATTTACTGTAAACAGAGCCGCTCTGAGACTCATGTAACCTACACGCATGTAAGTAATTAAAGTGTATATATATATATATATATATATATATATATATATATATATATACACACACACACTCACCTAAAGGATTATTAGGAACACCATACTAATACTGTGTTTGACCCTCTTTCGCCTTCAGAACTGCCTTAATTCTACGTGGCATTGATTCAACAAGGTGCTGAAAGCATTCTTTAGAAATGTTGGCCCATATTGATAGGATAGCATCTTGCAGTTGATGGAGATTTGTGGGATGCACATCCAGGGCACGAAGCTCCCGTTCCACCACATCCCAAAGATGCTCTATTGGGTTGAGATCTGGTGACTGTGGGGGCCATTTTAGTACAGTGAACTCATTGTCATGTTCAAGAAACCAATTTGAAATGATTCGAGCTTTGTGACATGGTGCATTATCCTGCTGGAAGTAGCCATCAGAGGATGGGTACATGGTGGTCATAAAGGGATGGACATGGTCAGAAACAATGCTCAGGTAGGCCGTGGCATTTAAACGATGCCCAATTGGCACTAAGGGGCCTAAAGTGTGCCAAGAAAACATCCCCCACACCATTACACCACCACCACCAGCCTGCACAGTGGTAACAAGGCATGATGGATCCATGTTCTCATTCTGTTTACGCCAAATTCTGACTCTACCATCTGAATGTCTCAACAGAAATCGAGACTCATCAGACCAGGCAACATTTTTCCAGTCTTCAACTGTCCAATTTTGGTGAGCTCGTGCAAATTGTAGCCTCTTTTTCCTATTTGTAGTGGAGATGAGTGGTACCCGGTGGGGTCTTCTGCTGTTGTAGCCCATCCGCCTCAAGGTTGTGCGTGTTGTGGCTTCACAAATGCTTTGCTGCATACCTCGGTTGTAACGAGTGGTTATTTCAGTCAAAGTTGCTCTTCTATCAGCTTGAATCAGTCGGCCCATTCTCCTCTGACCTCTAGCATCAACAAGGCATTTTCGCCCACAGAACTGCCGCATACTGGATGTTTTTCCCTTTTCACACCATTCTTTGTAAACTCTAGAAATGGTTGTGCGTGAAAATCCGAGTAACTGAGCAGATTGTGAAATACTCAGACCGGTGCGTCTGGCACCAACAACCATGCCATGCTCAAAATTGCTTAAATCACCTTTCTTTCCCATTCTGACATTCAGTTTGGAGTTCAGGAGATTGTCTTGACCAGGACCACACCCCTAAATGCATTGAAGCAACTGCCATGTGATTGGTTGATTAGATAATTGCATTAATGAGAAATTGAACAGGTGTTCCTAATAATCCTTTAGGTGAGTGTATATATATATATATATATATATATATATATATATATATATATATATATATATATATATATATATTATTATTTTTTTTTTAAAACAGGGCATATATTTATTTAATTGAATCACAGCCTTTGTGAATTCACAATAGCACTATAGTATGGTTTTGAAACAGTTTTAATATATTTTTAATTGCAGCCTTAGAAAATGTCTAATAATGTGGTTCATGGATTCTCGTCCATGGATTGCGCCACTTACGGTATTTTGCTGGTTAATCGACACGGGTAAATTGCAATCGAGGATTTTTTTGTTTAATCGAGTACTCTTATTTAATTGAGGAATCGTGACAGCCCTAATTAATTTAATGTTTATGAATTGGCACAATTCAATTCCATTGCCTTACTGCAACCCAGATTTTTGCTTTTTTTAAAGAAAAGGAGGGACAAATGCTGTTCATTGAGCTCAACAGAATATTCTTTTAAATGTACGTTTGGGAATATCTTACGGGAGCGGAGTCTTCCGCCACAGCTCTTTGGCTTTGAGCGTCTGATAGACGGTTTTCTGTCGTCCGTCGGCGCCGTTCTCCCCCCCTCTGCTGCTCTGCATCACACGAGAGCATTCCATCTTCTCGTCCCACGTCCCAGACAGAACGTAGTGCGCTTTCCCATCTTTATCCGTCACAACCCCCGTGACCTACAGAGAAAGGCATTGCACAAGGAGGAAGTGAAAGCAGACATCAATTAGAGAAGGATGGAACGGGCAAAAATAAAAAGAAAAAAAAACCAAAAAAACATGAAAATGTACAAAGGGTGACGAATGAAAGGGGACAAAACTGACACGTCTGCATTCTGGGAGGAAGAAGTCAGTGGAACAGCTGCTGACTCACCTTTCTGGCCACGTCTCTGGAGAAGTAGCTGTACGGGGCGAATTTGAGATGACAGCGATCGCCTGTTTTGTGGTTCACAACGTCTATTTCTCCTGACTGAATTGAGAGAAAGACACAACTGAGCTCGTGTATAAAATGAAATGCCACACTAATAAATATATATATATATATTGCAATTTAAGGGCAACATTTGTATAATAAAAATTTAAATGCCAGTGGCTGAAAACACATGTATATTTTAAATGACAGATGAAAACATATCATTATCCACTGACAAGACCATCAGTTGATTTTGTAACCAACATAAATCGGCCCGGCAGTCACAGACTGATGCTGAGAATATGAAAATGTATGTGTCTAATTAAGTAGACTGTGTTCTCAACCTGATCTATCCAGAGTTTCCCGACAATGATATTGTGCACTGTGGTTGTGACTTTCTTCCAGGTGTAGTGATTGTTACTCTTCTCAAAGATACAATGAATAGAACCTGGAGAAACATACAAGCAATTCAAAATGAGCTCACAAACTCTTGCTTGAAGACATATATGCAAGCATAAGACATTCAAACATCCATCTTTTCATATGAACAAAGTATGATCGACTCATAAACCTCAGTATAGTAACTTAGTATTGTGTAACAGTATTGTGACTAACATTTGTCAAATGTTAGTGGAACATGTTCATAGTTAATGTGATTAAATTTGTGTCCCAAATGGCGCACCACACACTAATACACTATGCCCTTATGCACTATGTACTTAACCATGTAGTGTATGAATTTTATAAGGTTATTTTGTCATTCAGCATCAGAGTCTGATAGCCCCTCCCCCTCGGCTACGTAATTAAAGCTGTGACAGTTGAGTGCATGAAGTGACCATCATCTCCCAAAAATTTCGGTTAATTAAGTGGATTATCCGGCTATATAAAGTGTACTTTTTCTATTTGTAATTTTTAGTGTGAATATAGGGGGTGGGCGATATGATCAAAATCTTATCACGATATGAGTAATTTTATTTCACGATAACGATATATATCATAATATAGCTATTTTTGCTGTAAATAAGGTTATGATATAAAACATTTTGATAACATTGAAATTTCATAATTCAGAATTTCAATATCACAACAAAAACTAAGTAAAAAAAAAAACTCTCAAGCTTACTGAAGACAAGTAAACAGTGATAAAATAAGAACAAAAATACTAATTACAAGCAATAGGACAAAGACACAAATTAAATAGACCCACCTGAAAAAGCACTAGAAAGAAGAAATACTACACAAGTTGTATAAATTAATTAAATGTACAAAAAACACTGCATAGTCTTCACTGTGTAAATTAGATATAAATCTATTCTTATTTAAGTTACAAATATGGTTCAGTCAGGAGCAGTGAGTGGTTTTCTCTGTCTTTTGTTGTTTGATTAACATGACAGACAGCAGCAGGTTTATTAGGCTGCTGTCACTTTAAGACCAAATGCACTGATACACACATGCTTTCTCAACTGTTTAAGTTCACTTAAGACATAAATAACTTTTATTTATGAGGATACTCGCAAAAGACAGACATTTTGACACATAAGTGTGTGTATTTGACCATTCAAGCCCAATAAAGTGGCAAAAAGAACTCAGTTCAGTACTCACTTGCTCTATGACGTGCTCTCTTCATACCAAAATGAGTTCTCTTTTGCTGCTTTTTGCACTTTAACTGATTAAAATCACTTGTTTTTACCGGTTTAACTACCAGTTAATGTGAACACACTACTCGCACTATTTATACTACAAAAGTTCATAGAATAGTGCATAAATACGTGAACTGGAAGCACCTTAAGTGTCTAAATGCTTTTTTATTCCACTCTACATTTCATTTCTAATGTGTTTTTTTTGCATTATACTTCCTGTTTTATAATATGTTTAAGAAAAGGAACTAGTGAGAAAAACATGAACATGGTCCAAAATAGCATAAATAGTTACCCAGGGGCATAATGGAGAGATATTTGCCCCTGAACTTGCTGGCCAGGGCAATCTCCTGTCTCAGGGTCCAGCCTCGCTCGGAGATTGCGTGATGAGCCGCAGCTGGAGGGTGATGGCTTACCTGAAGAGAGAGATTAAGTTTCAAACTCAACTCGTTCATTTCAGTAAGCTCTTCCTCTATCTCAGGATAAACAAAGGCTGATGTCCCCTCACCTGCTCACAGAGGGACCTGTAGCCGCTCTCCTGGAGACGGTCCAGCTCAAATGTCTCTCCCAGCAGAGGGTTGAAGGGTTTGCCCGTGCGGTGAACTGTAGTGGAGTATGAGGAAACGGTGAAAGCTGCCACGTAGCACATCTGCTCCAGAGAGTTGTGGCACTTGGCCGCCCGGTCCAGCAGTTCGTAGTACTCGAGATCCTCTGAGAGACGCTGCAGCATGGACAGGGGCTCGTTGAAGTTCACCTGGGAAAAGAAAGGATGCATTAAAAGCAAAGCAATGAATCTGGGCTGTTCGGGATTCTCATAAAGACACCGATGAGCGTACAGGCATGGGGATTTTGGAGAGTTCTTTTCCGATACAGTTCTTCATGATGCTCCACAGATTGAGAGAGTAATTCGGTTTATCTGGGATTCGGGTCCGTCTCTTCCTCACAGGCACCACCTCCTGGGACTGCGGCGACTCTGGATTGGATGCTAGAGACTGCTCGTCCAGCTGTGAGAGATGAAAAAATGGTGTTCAAACATGAGCTTTAGACATCAAAGGCTGTTTTTCTCTACCTATTTTTATGAAAATTGTAGGATATTGCATAAAAAAAAACAACTAAAAAAAAACCCGCTGGGTGGAAACTAGTGTTAATTCCGTCAGCTATTTTTAAATGTAGTCTTATTAGTCATGTGTCAAATTAACTTTTTAGTTATCATCATATTTAGTCAACCGTGTCCTGTTTTTAATCAAGTTTTAGTTGACTAAATGTCTCAGCATTTTAGTCTAGTTTTCGTCATGCTGCATAATAGTTCAATTGATAATCCCGATTATTTTGCTCAAAATTATAAAAATCACAACGATTTTTGTCATTTGAGAAATGTATTTTTACATTTCAGAATTATTGCACTTCTACCTATAAGCACAAATCAAGAGAATGTCAACCCATACGCATAGTTTCCTGATTTATTATAGGCTAATTATCATACGCCTACTGGTAAAAATGTAAAAATTAAAACAGTGAAATTCCTAGTGATCCAATAATTCCAAATGTTAATGTTTTTTCTATTAAAACAACAGCAAAAAAGACTATCATCACACAAAGGTTGTGTAAGAGCATTTATTCAGTAACCACAAATCGCAAGTATAGTCGAGATTCATGTTTGGATTTATTACAGTTCATCACTGAGAAGGTTTTATTTAGCCAGAGCAAACAGTGCAAGCGGATCGTGACAGAACACAGGCCCACTGAAAGACAATTTCATTTAAGCAGAAAATCTCAAATGGAGATTGCTAAACTGCATCTTACTTGTTTGTGTGTGTTTTCAGATTATCCGCGCTTCTTCTGCAGTGTAGAGAAAGCATTCGCAGGGTTTCCAGATTGCAAAGATTAAGTAAAACACCGGGTAGAAACGTCTTCTTTTAACAGAAAAGCACTTAGGGGATTTTTGTCTCCTTTTTGATTTTGATCAAGTTTTTATTTAACTACATTTTAAACTCGTCTTTTTTCGTCAATGATATTGCATGTTAATATAGTCACATTTATCGTTTAATGGCGTTGGTGTCGTCTCGTCATTGTCTCGTCTTAGTCATGGAAAAAAAAAAAAGACTCATCCATTTTATCAAAGATTTCTTTCACGAAATTAACACTAAATGGAAACTCTAAAAATGTGCATTAAAAAAAAAAAATGTACGCACTCAACTGAGGTGGATTTTTTTTTTATCTGATAAGACGACGTGCATAACTATGATGGAAACACATTTACCAAAACTCACGTGACTTTGCCTCAACAGAGGATGTGATAGGATAACTGTCAACCCAGCAGACCAATTTCATTGCACAGCATCTCAAATGTTGCCAAAGTCTGTCATCAAAATGATTTAGTATAATTACCAGCAAGAACTGTCTCACATGATTGCGTTCCAAAACATCAGGCATCCGCCCACAAACGCAAGATGACGACAGTGTTTGTTGTGTTTCGTCTGCGCGCTCTGAGTCGCAAGTCATTTATGACATACGAAAAAGGAGCCCCTATTTCAGCAACTTCCATTTTTATTACAGATATTTTTCGCCAATTTCCCAGGATTTTGTTCTGTTGAACACATGGGACGGAAATGGTGCTTTATTCGCTAATGTTTTATGTGATATTCCAATTTTGTGCATAAGTTAAAATCACAACTTTGGATAGAAACGCAGCTATCAGATTTTTTTATATCTAGACCGTGCATGAAATCGAATTTGGTTCACATAAACTCTACAAACATAACGCCTTACCGACGTCGTCCCGTCGTCCATTCCCAGCTCGCTACTGATTCCGCTGACATTGCTGCCAGATCTCCTGAGAGAAATGGAAAGAGAGTATGAGAGAGCCAGAGAGCGTGAGAGAGAGGAAGAAGGGGAAGGGAAAGCATAGGACACACACTTAGGTCCAGTAACACTTATATGAGAAGTGAGTTAAGGGACAAAGAGGGATGAGAGTAAACAACAGGAGCGAGGGAGTAAATAAAGACCTGTGATATTTAGGGTCTGCTGGAACTGTGATAAACTCTTGAACGTCCTCGCACGCGTCGAAGAATTCGTTCTCATCGTCCTCGTCACTGGCGTCACCCTTTACTTGAGCTGAGCCTACAGGACGGAGAATGCAGGAAGTATAATATATAAAGGAAATCTGTATGTCATATCCAAATGCATAGCTAGTTTTCACAAATATAGAAATGAGTGTTAGAGATCCTAGGATTTCATCTTTTTGGGTGATATATAAACTACTCAATACTGCAAGCATCGCAAAGGATACATTGCAATTTTTAATAGGCCAAGACGTTTCTTAAAGACTAGAAAAATGCATTTGAATCAGTTCTAATTGTACATTATTAAAATGTAAAAAAAAATAAAATAAAACCTGATTCATTGACTCATTTGTATCGGCCAAACATTTTTCAGTTATTAAAATGTTTTAGTAAAATACACTACTGTATCTAACCAAAAGTTTGGAGTCTGTAAGATTTTTTTCAAAGGAATCAATATTTTTATTCAGAAAAAATGTCTTCAATTGATCAAATTGTGACAGTACAGACATTTATAATGTTACAAAAGATTTCTATTTCAAATAAATGCTGTTGTTCTGAACGTTCTATTCATCAAATAATATTGGGGAAAAAATAAGTTTTCATAAAAATATTAAGTAGCACAACTGTTTTCAACATTGATAATTAGAAATATTTCTTGAGCATCAAATCATCATATTAGACTGATTTCTGAAGGATCATGCGACACTGAAGACTGGAGTAATGATGCTGAAAATTCATTTTTATTCGTCTTATTCATTCAAAATTCGTTTTTACTGCATTTTTGATCAAATGAAAGCAGCCTTGGTGAGCAGAAGAGACTTCTTTCAGAAAATATCTGACCCCAAACTGGTAGTGGTAGTGTATATTTAATATTGCTGTTAATTACCATATATATATTTGTGCAAATAAATGAAAAAGATTAAATATTATTCTTCCACGTGTTAATTTACTGAAAACAGTGTGTGTTGTGACTGACTTGTGAATCAATCTGACTGATTCATTCAAAAGGATTTGCTCATAAGGGTCATTCGATTTGGAGTCTGACATTTTTTGTGTGCAACTAGTGAAGACAATGCGTTAGAAAGCTGTGTCATATATTAGTCTATATATTATTTTGTGGCGTCCAGTCTTTCTGTGTCAGTGACTCTGTACCTTTGTTATCTATGGCAGGGTTGCTCTGGGAAGGAGGCAGCACAGTCGCTCCTCTGAAGGCTCGCTCCAGATGGTTGTGTTGTTTGGCGAGCTGCTCCAGTGTTTCCTCCAGTCGGACTCTCTGCTCTCTCTCGGCCTGCAGGGCTTTCTGCCAGCGCTTACTGTGAGCCTGAGCCAACGATAGGAAGTCCCGGCAGGCCTGGGTATCAGATTGTTAGAGAATCGTTAAGAATACGTTTAACAGAGTGGTTTCTGTGTGCGAAACAGACAACCATAAAGCAAATTCCCTAAAGCAAATATATTGCCTGGTTGTCTTACGTTGATCATGGCGTTGGAGGTGATACGAAAGAGTGTGGCTCGCTCCGTCACCTGCCGAATCTTTTCACTCGTCTGTCCTTCCAGCCGAACTCCCTCCAGCTCAGACAAGGACCTGAAAGAAAACATAAATCAACAAATTGGACATCACATAGACACTTTATATGCAGACCTGCAAACTCACAAGTGGTGAAAAAGGTGACGTTTCCGAATTAAATACTTGTACGGGGGTCTGGGGCATTGCCACCCAGTAGAATTTTTTTTGTGATTTTAACATGTAAACGAAAATTTTTGGTGCACTCTGACAAGAAAAAGGGAAAAGACAACATTTGCTTCAAGTAAAAAACATTTACACTATAGCATTGACACAAATTTCACAATTTCATTTGATATTGATTAACTTAGCAAATTGTATGTACTGTTCAATGTATGGGGGGGGATTTTTGGTGGTATAAATATATTTATTCTTAAGCAATATTCTCATCAGTGTTCTATTAGCTTTTACATACTTAAATCTGCATATTTACCCCAGGGCGTTATTTACTTTTATAAAGGCCATTTTTAACCTTATTAAATGTATGCATCATCTTTCATGTCAAATTCTTACATTTGATCAATAAATTCAGTTATAATAATAAGACACTATAGGGCTGTTACCAATCAAATTAAATAATTTACACTGCAAAAATACAACTGCAATAAATAATGTTATGAGATTGATGTTTTGAATGTTTGAATATACAAATAAGAAAAAAAATGCAATGATACTTTTAAACATGAAACTAAAAAAGTGACCGTCTTAATGAGTGAGTCATTGAGTCGTTCATTCAAATGATTCGTTCAAAATGCTGAAACATTCAGTAACAAAACACCGCGCTGAGTGTTGCTTTCCTTTGGAACTATTTTCGTCTGTGAAATCATGGGTGAAATAGAACAAAAAAAGTCAATATTGTTTGTGTCTAAAATATAAGTAACTTAATATTAACTAGGCTACTTGCTTATTGAACTACACAATTCAATGTAACATTTGCAATCATGATAATATTCAGCAAAACAGCTCCCTTAGTCGACTTGTGTTATTAACAATATCATAAATTATAAATAAAAAAACAACATTTGTGTAATAAGTATAACCTTTGCTATACTTATTGTATTTCGGCTACACCACAAGGTGTCACTGTGGCCTCAACGCTTCGCCCTCGCCTACTCTGAGCTCGAAATCAGAATCATTCTCGAGTTTCTGGTTATTTTAATATTTTATAAGATATTTGTCCGGTCGGGCAAGTAAAACCCTCTTTCAGTTGTCCCAGACAAAGATTAATGTCGAGCCCTTACAGTCTATGATCGAGCACTAGTTCATTCATGATTTCTTTCGTGCTGTAAAGCGGAGGTGATTGGTTCATGTGCGCGCCGTGCTGCCGTTTGCTTGAACTGAGTGCTACAGTGATCTGTGAATCTCACGCCACATTAGAGCGCCAAAAAAAGATTGCGACAGATCGAGAGAGTCTATGGTCTCACTCCAGTCTATGGGAAATTAGCCCATTTCCAATTATTATTGTGAAGTTAACAATGCTTTCAAGTTAACAATGCTTTCAACTTCTGGAAACAATGGAAACAGTTTTTTCGCATTTACAGGTCACCTGGCGTACATAAAAGTCAATCATTCTTTACAGATGACGGTTTGTTGGACAGAAGACGAGACAGAGTTCTTTATTAAACTCATAAAAGACAATAGAATTACAGGAATACTGCATTCTAAACAACAAAGAAATGCCACAAATTATCATTAAGACCTTGAAGCAGATACGAGGGAGAAACACCCACAAACCTATCCGTGGCCGCTCCCAAGTATAAGGTGCTTTTCTTGCCATTAATGCTTGGATAACACGGCTACGTCTCCTTCCATTAAAAATAATGGCTAGTGCGGTGACTGGGATATACATAAACCTACCAACATACGTGGCATAATTTTGAAATGACTTATTGCAAGAGGAAAAAAAATATGTTTTAGTCGCATAACATCGGTTAATGGAAACGCCGTCATTTCGCAATAGTTTTTTTTATCGACATTTAGAAAAAAAATCGCAAAAGTTTTGCGCAAATCTGTAATGGAAACACGGCTATAGTCTGTTAAGCTTTAAGTGAACTTCCGTAACACAACGTTTAGCTTATAACATCAGTATTTTAGATCTGTGCATTATGTCTTAAAGTGACAGCAGCCTTTACTGCTGTCTGTGTTTTCACTCAAACAACAAAAGACAAGGAAATCACTCACTGCTCTTGATTAAATTTAATTTAAATTAAGCTTTTCTAACTTTAATAAGGATTAATCTTTAATTTATACAGTCAAATATGAAATGTTATTTTACATTTGATTTCTTTATTCAATTTCTGTACCTGAAAACTTAGACCTACCTGAAAAACCTGAAAGCACTGTTTATTTTATTTGTATCTTTGCTCTATTTTATTTATTTGCACAGTTGTCTGCATTTAGATTATTTGTTCTTATTTTCTTTATTTTTATTTGACAGTAGTTCTTTTTCCCTGAACATAGCAAATACCAAACCGTACCAAAACCGTGAACCTAAAACCGTGATACAAACCGAACTGTAAGCAATTTGAACCGTTACACCCCTAGTGTATATATATATATATATATATATATATATATATATATATATATATGTGTGTGTGTGTGTGTGTGTGTGTGTGTGTGTGTGTGTGTGTGTGTGTGTGTGTGTATTTTTTGTAAAATTTATTTTTTGTATTATTTATATACTTATTATATAGTCAAGTGTATCCAATCTGGTAGAGAAAGACAGACTGACCGCTGAAGTGCAGAGCCGTGTTTAGCGATGAGGTCGTTGCAGGTGCTTAGATCCTCCACCTTGCTGCCCAGGGTCCGAAGGGTGGACTGCACCTCTGAGTTGCGTGAGCCTCCACCCTGTCCTGCCGCAGGAGGACTGGACTCGTCCCCGGAATCATCTTTAGAGAAAGAAGAAGAGGAACAAAAACTGTGAAACGCTTTTCACCCCAAACAGTATGAGTGTGCAGTGTTGTGCTATTCTCGAATGTGGTTTCCCGTTCCATTCCCAGTATTAGTAAGGGGCGTGACTGACCCGATTCAGCTTGCATGCGGAAAGCTTTGGCTTTGGCCAGCTCCAGTGCTGTGATCCACCGCTGCCGTTCCACCTCTGAGCTGGCCTTTAGGTGATACGTCTGCGTGCCGCCATTAGAGATGACGAAATTGCACGAGTCCTCCACCGCAATATTGGCTGTGGCCAGGTTTATGGTGCCCCGACACGTGTGACCCATCTCCGCCTGGGTTCTGAAAAAGTAAGAGGGATGGAGATGAGATGATGTGCTCAAGATGAAACACTTCATTTGGTTATAGTTATATCCAATTTTAGATTTAAACATGGTTTACATGACGTTCAGGCAGCCCCAGGGATGCCAGAATAAGACGCAATGGGCGTCATTTATCAATCTAATGTAGAAACGAGCACAGAAATAATTTTATGACAGGGTTCACGCGTGATTCATGAAACATTCGTATGCCGCCAATCCCATCGTACGAATAATCGTACGTTGATAAATGTCATTTAAATATCACGCCCCTAAAAATTTACGGTTTAGAAGCCTGGCCCCTAGAGTTTATGACATGGAGAAACGTAACCCGGTCAAGAAGATGACTTAATCTCATGAAAGAGAAACTGATCTTACTCCAAAAACACCCGTTAACCTCGTAATTGCAAACAATTACATTAATTTATATGTATAGCCTTACATTACATAGCGGTAAATAAAACGAAACATTTACATATTTATTTAATTTCCTCTCACTCCACAACAAATCCTTTAAATTTAACAGTTTTCAGAACAGTAGCATGAATGAAAATTAAGTAGCTATAAAAATATATATTAAAATATAAAATAAAATACAAATTAGATAAGTTAGTCATAGTGGCATTCATTATATACACAACACGTCAAGCCAAAATGAATTTATTTAAAGCGAAAATTAAACGGTATTAGGCTAGTCTGTCATTATTAAGTATCAGTATTAGGCCGGCAAGAATCCAAATATGCTTCCATATTTGCCAAGAAACTTTTTGTTGCTAAACTATAATTCATTATGTAAAGGCTATGTACCTGCTTTACTCAATATCCATGGAAAACAGCATCCCTTACATGCGTAAAAATGTGTTTGGTTGGGTGCTGGCACGGTGATTTTACAGCAGACCATTTAATTTGAGCAGTCTAACTTTTATGTTTGGTTGACCATTTTAGTTTGATGATGAATAGCTGAAATTTCTACTTATAAGATATAAAGAAAACAAATGCAATACGTTAGAGTGTTACAAAAATGTGCATCACACAGTTTTTCTTTCGTTAATATGTTATTTCAGTAAAACATATTTTGTGTAGTCCTACTTATTTTATTCCTTTATATAGTTAATTTTATTGTTTTTCTCCATTCACAGAAGCGCTGCAGGTGCGTGATGTGACGATGTGTGAATCCTCATGTTCTGTTGTTTATGCTGCTATTTGTGCATGCAAAGCTAATTTATTTTGACATTCTAATCTTAACGGTTAATAGTCGACTAATGAGCTTTGGTTGTTAGTCAGGAAAATAATCAAAATGCTCCCATTTCAATTCTCCGCCAGATTTGCTATGCTGCACACAAGTTCACGCTAACTCAAAAACGTGCGTGCACATGATGTGAGACCTGAGACCTGATGTGAGATTTGATCGTAGCCACCGCTTCACATCCATATTGATAAATGCCAAGTTTTGCGTGGAAACGGCCGTACACAGTTTTCTGTCATACGTTCGTTTCATAAATGAGGCCCAATGTGTTTCAAACTTGATAACGATAGTAGGGCTGGGCGATATGGCCAAAATATCATATCTCGGTATTTTTTGGTTGAATGGCGATACACGGTATATATCCCGGTATTTTCTACGTTTTTCTATTTGGATAAAAAAAAATCTGTATAAAAAAAAAAAAAAAAAAAAAAAAAAACTTTAATAATAGTTTTATTTCACATCCTGCCCAGTGATGTCCTAAAAACAATGTTGATATTGAAAGCTATAAACAAATACAGTGAATGTAATGTAGGCTATGCAATATATTATGTGCAAAAAGGGGGTTTACAATCTAAAAACTAAATTAATAAATTTTGTTTTTAAATTCACTAAACTAAAAATGAAAATAAAAACAAAAGCATATAGCCTATATTTGATTACCCTATTATAATGGTCACTTTCATAAAAATATACTTACTTGTAGGTTTAAAATTCCACATATGGCACATTTATTGTCCAACAACAAATATTTTAGAAATATGTATACTTTAGTCAGAATTATTGCGTTCCTATTGCGCTCCGTCTGTTTGGCTCGCATGCGCGTGGCGGCGCTCATTCACGGAAGCCTGAATTTTAGCGGAGATTCACTTGCAGAAGGATCGTCCTCTCCTCACAGCAAAATGGACATATTTGCATGACTTTCTAACATTTACAGATGGAGAATATACCTGTGAAATGTAAGTTATGTTCTGAGGAAAGCACCACATTTCAAACGCATTAAACACCGCAAGTATTTATCTGTTTGTCAGCACAAGTAGCCTATCTCTCAGAGCATCTGACAGGGCAAGCTGCTTTAAACTATACATGTTAACTATATCTTACCAGTTATTTTGAAGCCCTTAATATAAAGCATGTGTCATGTTTAGGACAAATTGTATCATGCATTTTCCCTGCATCAGCTCACTCGGCGTACTCCGCTATTTTTCAGATGCGTTCGTATCAATCTACTGTATATCGATATAAATGGTATTGCCTCATTCCATATCGTCTCTAAAAAATATATCGATATATTGTACAAACTCGATATACCGCCCAGCCCTAAACGATAGTCAAAGAGGAGAATTCATAAGGCTCTCTTTAAACTCTGCGGGCAAAAAATTGAACAAAAGCCCCCTGACAGCTGTTTTTCGGCATCTGATGCAATATTCATGAATCAGCACTGAAAGGCAAACATTTGAGAAATGGCTTCAGCTAGAGTTTCTTTCACTCTTGAGCATTTATGTGACAGAAGATACGTTACCGATGCTATTGCAGTATCTGATATCAGATTGAAAATAAGCCCCATGTTTACGATTGTAGCAAATTCATGTTCGATAATTCTGAGACATGAATCTATCCAACCAGCTCCAAAATTATGAATAAATCAAATGAGAAACAGTACAAAATGCTATATATTACATGTTTATTGCAAAATATTCAATAAACTCAATTCATATTCATAATGAGACATGTTGTTTGACAATGAAAACATAAAAATAAAAGCCAATTCAAAACAGTAATAAATACTATAATAGAAGTATTCCTAAAATAGTTCTGTTTTAGTAATCCTGGTAAGCCGCTCATATGTAAACAGCACCAAATATATCACATATAAATAAAGTTTCCATCTTTAACTGTAATTTGCAAACACAGATGAATCACCAGTTCTCAGGATTTTCCATACTTGGCAGAAAAAAAAAATGGGACAAGACTAGTTTGGACGGTCTATGACATGGGACAAGACAGATGCCAGGTGATTTAACAGAGGCACAAACAGGGCTTGACATTAACTTTTTTGCTCTCCAGCCACTGTGGCTAGTTGTTTTCCAAGGTTACTAGCCACAATTTTGACATCAATACCATGGGGAAAAACCTGCCATATAGATATTTTAGTATCATCTCATAATTTGGCAGCAGGTATATTAGGCTGCTGTCACTTTAAGAGCTGACGCACGGATCCATTGTACTGTTACACATGCGTGTTTTTCTGAACTGTTCACATTCACTTAAAACATAACTGACAGTGTTTACGTGAATACTCGCCAAGACCGGCATTTTGACATTATTTTGTGTTTATTTGACTGTTTAAGCAGTGAAAAAGAACTCAATTTAGTACTGAGAGGCAGCTTTATGCGCAGTAAAATGAGTAAAATTAGCTCACAGTCAGCTCAATCCCATGCTGAAATTCAAGCCCTGTAAGACCAACAATATTCATCCGGTGCAAATGAAACGAGTGAGTGAGGGGAGGAGGGTTTGTGTGTAACAATGTCGGAGAGATGAGAGAGAGAGAGAGAGAAAGAGCAGCTGGTATCGTGTATCTATTCTGGGGAAATAGATTACAGATATTTCAGTATCGATATGTACTAAAAAAAAAAAAAAAAATCTATATTGTTGACAACACTACATTGCACTTACTTCATTATTATAGATGCCTTTTTAAAAGACTACAATTGAAAAATGTATATATTATATATACACAATTCAACACGGCAAAGTGGCTAGTAGGAGTGACTGTGTTACACACCACTGCTGAAATACACACGCATTTGGCAGGTGTTAATGTCAAGCCCTGGGCACAAGAGTCCAGAGCCTGTAACCTGTGAAACTGAAATCTCTTACTCTCCCTCTACATTTCCTGATGAATCTTTCTCTCTCACACTCACACACACACACACACACACACACACACACACACACACACACACAACGAGAGTGATGAGAAACTGTTGAGGACTGACTGCAGGACCAGAGGAAGTGCTAAAATCAAGTCTTAAGTAGAGCGTGTGATCCTCCTGAACAGAGACGACCTGTTAAGACAGTCACGTGACCCAAACTCACTCAGCCAATCAAAATGGTCATGCGGAGGTGGAAAAGACAATGTGCACTTGTGCCTTTTATTTACACTGTAAAGCTACAGTCAGACTTCCCACACCATTTGACTCATGAATTTCCATGACTTTAACAGTTATCGTGATTAATGTATATAAGAATTATTTACAATCACAAAGAACTATTTCTAGCCGGTTAAACATTTTAGAGTAGTGCATATCTATAAATATTTATATTATTCACTATAGAAATCAGAACCTGATGGAGAAATTAAATCATTTTGGTAACTGTATTATACAGAATGATTGGGAAGTTTCCACTATATTTTGAAAAAAGTAATTTTGTGCAAATATTTTATGACATCACACAATATGTAATGCGCTTCTGGGTTTATCAGACAAGCCTCTGTTATATTAGTGAAGGAAAATATGTAGGTCTTTTTTGAACAACGGACAAAATCAGTTTAAATTTAAATTCAGTATTTAAATTCGATGCACATATAACAGATTGTATGACGAACATTTTAATGCAACATTTCTAAAGTGTGCAATATGCTCTTTCACTGCTTAAATACACATTTCACACAGCAAGCATTTGATATGTCAAAAGTTACTACATTAAAAATAAATCAAAATTGATAAGAGGTTATTTACATACACTACTGATTTTTTAATGAATTTTCAGTATAGTTTCTCCAGTTTTCAATGTCACATGACCCTTCAGAAATCATTCTGATATGATGATTTGCTGCTCAAGAAACATTTCTGATTATTAACATTTTTGTGGAAACTATGATACAGGATTTTTTTGATGGATAGAAAGTTCAGAAGAACAGCATTTATTTGAAATACAAAATCTTTTGTCACATACATGTCTTTACTGTCACTTTTGATCAATTTAATGCATCCTTGCTACTGGCCCCAAATTTTCGAACGGTTGTGTTTCCATTCACAAAGAGCCAGTAAGTATCATAGTTGTGATGCATCTGGAGCCTGTTAGATTATCAAATGTCTGATAATTCACCATATATGTGTCACTGTGAGAAACTGGATGATTCAGCGCCACACACAGCACTTTTTGTTCATTTTCAGCTTGATCTGAATGAAGCACTAATGTAAAACAAATTTGCTTTGGTGTGGCTTTAACACAGTATTCATTACATGACATTCACATTACATTTCGGTATTCATGTACAAATACAACATAATAAGGAAAGCAAAAACAGTGCAGATACACTCATTAGCCAACTGGACCTTGTTATGTTATCGTATATTTACAGAGTTAAACATCAGATGATAAGGGTGGATTTTAAAGAATGTGTTTATCCTCTCATCTTAAACTGTTGAGCAAACAGTGAGGATCGCACGAGCAAACAGACACACATTCGGCCGCTCCTGCACTCTCTCACATGCCGTATTAATAATTGACAGAGCCCAATACAGCTTTACCACTAGATCAGCTCAAATCTAATTACGTAAAATGGCATCATCTTACAGACAGACAGCAGAAGGTGTTGAGTTTTTTTTGCCCATTTAGCATCCACAAGTCTTACGCTTCTAAGTAGGCTTGCTGCGATAGTCGGTGTTGCCGGTGTTCAGGTGAAACACTGGTTACATCACTTGCCCACCACGGCACCGCCCCCACCGTCGTTTTCATTTTTATAGTAATAAAATAATTTAGTTCAGTTAGAGAACAGACACTACAATTATCAATACAGCTCAATACAGTGCGAGCCGAATGAGAGTCGCAGCACAAACGCAGCAGGAGTCAGATTTCATTCATCACGAGAGTGAGGAGCTGAATGACAAGAAAGCGCCTATTTAAGTGAGTTTGTCATTGTACCATTTTGTTGTTGTGTTTTTCATTAAGAATAATAGGCTAATGAACCCACAATTCAAGCAACCCGCCCCTGAATTGACGCTAATTCTAAACCGAAACTAAAATGAGCACGGCCGCACGGGCATTCATTCACGACCGCACAGTGCGCACACATTTACGGCCGCACTGTCATTCATTCACAGCCGCACAGTCATTCACGGTGCGTGTCCAGTCTGGCGCGTTTTTAGTTCATGCCTAATTTTCATAGGAATTCATTGAAAACACTCGCTTTGCGCCGCACCGCTCCGTTATGAATGCCCGAGCGGCCGTGCGCATTTTACTTTCGGTTTAAAATTAGCAAAATTTGAAAATTTCCTCACCATCACATCCCTAGTTCTAAGTCGTATGACTTGGGACATTATCAATTCAGCACAGACAATATGGGACGGGTTATGTGCATAAGCTTAAAGACGACCTATTATGCTTTCTTTACATTTTGAACTTTCTTTAGTGTGTAATGTTGCTTTCTGAACATGAAAAAGCTCTGCAAAGTTACAAAGCACAAAGTCACTAGACTAGAGTTATTCTTTATATCAGTGCGCACTGTTTCTGAACTCCCTGAAACGCCTCCATTGTAGCCTTGAGTTTTCTACCGGGAACGAACATGTGACAATATCCCTAATTTAAAGGTGGGGTAAGTGTTATTTCAAAACTGCTTTATAAAAGTGTCTCGGGCCGAGTACCAAAACAAACTTGTAGCCAATCAGCAGTAAGGGGCATGTCTACTAATGATGGTGAGAAGAGAGCGCTCAGTGTACGTCATTATTCAAAAGACACGACACACAGGACGGACATTAGCCGAGTGACGACAGAAATAGAAAGATGGCAGATAAAAAACTAATGTGGAAAATGTCTATGGAACAAAAGAAGGCTTACGATCAGGCAAGAAGTATCAGCTTTCCAGCGCTGGAGAGAACTCAAGGAGCGCTAAGGCCTGCAATCGGACGCCGAGGTTGCTTTATTTCTTCTTGATAGGCGAGTAACATTGGTTTTGTTTTGTTTCACAGAACTAATATATGCTGGCTTTTGCTTGAATATGCTCGTGTGTCATGTTCGCTTGTTTGTCCATTTGCAATCGTATCGTCGTTCACTTCAGCTATGATAAAGACCCATTCATTTCCACATCCTATAAACCACTGTCTGTTTCAAGCGTCAGCTCGCAGTGTGTCCGAAAAGTAAGATAATAAACTCCTAATATATGTTTGTTTCCTTTGGTTCCTCTTTTAGTGATCGATATAACCCTCTAATCTTGTCGCAATTGTAATATATTCGTTAGTTGGACTTCTGTGTTCGTGCTATCGAGTTGTTCATGAAAACTGTGTTTGTGTTTTTGGGATGTAAGGGATGACTTTTTCATTGAACATTCGATCTGGATTACCATAGTAACACACATTGCTTTCACTTATTGATGGCATCATCTCGGCCAGCTGGCACAGCAGATTCTGCCATAGTCGTTGCCTGCGTTGCGTACGTATGTGTGGGGCGGAGCTATCAAAATAGGGGCGAGACCCTTTTGGGGTAGGGGCGTGTTTGTTTTGGTGATTTGAAATCAACATCGGTTACCAGAAAGTACTTACCCCACCTTTAAATAATTCCCACCCAATGCATACACAAAAAAATGGGCTGAGACCTTCAGTTAGTTAGTAGTGTGTTACACTCGCAGGTATGGTAAGGGGCAGGACATTTGACAAACACGCTTGAAGCTGTTGACCAATCACAACACACTGGTCCAGCAGACCAATCAGAGAACATAGTGCTTTTCAGAAGGAGGGGCTTCATAGAGACAGGAACTAAACAGAGCATTACTGACAGACTGAGATGAGAGGAGCTGCAACAATGTGAAATATGTGAAAAATAATGTTTTTTGAACATTCAAGCATGAAAACTTTTAGTCGACTCTAACAACAAAATCAAGGCTTTGTAAAAGGGCATAACAAGTCATCTTTAATACTCAGGGTTAAAGGTTTGTATGAGCAATCAGCAATGGCAATGCTTGCCATAACAAGAATATCACGTAATTTCGCTATCTAAATCTTTGCACCTTATCAGATATTGGTGAAAGGCCAAAGAACACTTGACAGCGTCACAAAGGGTTCACTGGGACATTAGACGTTCCTATCAGCCATTGGGAGACCTGTTGTCTGACGGAAATGATACCCGAAAACATTTTTTTTTTTGTCTCTAGTTTGATAATAAACAACAACACACCACAAACTCTCACCTGTAGTAAGACAGCAAGCCATTGCTCAGGACGAACCATCGCCTTTGGTATCCCTTGATGTAATTAGTCCATTTAAAGAGCCAGCCTTTATAGGTGTCTCCAGGGGCCGGGGTGGGCGCTTTGGGCTCCGACATCACGACAGCCCGTGGCTTCACAGTGTCTGACGGGGGTCTGGGTAAACACAAAAGGTTAAATGGGTTAGTTGACACAAATGCCTGTGTGATTTACACTATGATGGACAAACTCACTGCCTTTCTCTATGCCAGGGAACCTGAAATGTTTACATACACACCTAAGTTGTGTTGTTCCCCGCCCAGACAGCATTTTTGTGCTGCCTAAAGGGTTCTGTGTGGTTTGACAGCACCTTTGGTTTTGAAACAAATCGCAAATCTTGCAAAATATCGTGTTATACTTAGTGGATATCATGTCAGCGAGCTCGTTTCGCCTACGTGTCACTCAGTGAACCTACTTCATTTCATTTACAGACACGAATTAAAACAAAACCCTATAAACAACAGTGTTTATGACCGTGATAAACAAACACAAACATATCTCGAGCTAGTTTAAACTTTGTTTAGATAAACGAGGCCTGTATGTAGGAGTCATTCACACACAACTACGAGTCCAAACGACCTTAAAATGTCAAAGTTCATAAACACCGCTATGAAATACATTACAAACACTCTTAATGTTTTAATAAAAATCCAGTTTGCTTATACGCATGTGCACAAATGCAAACGTAAAATGACTTTGACGGCTAATTCAGCTAACGGCTAATAAAATTGACGCGCTATCGCGAGACATGGACTAGTACAGTCAAAAACACGAATATATGTATAAATGAAACACTTACGTGATAATAAATCAACTATCAACCATTTAAATACGCGTTTACCCTCTAAAAGACCTGTAATATTGTTAGCGGGCGGGGGAATGTGTGTTAAACTGAAGCTAACTAGCCTGTGCTAACCTTCAGAGCTCTGTATAATGAGAGAAATCCCGTCAATTAATGCAAAACATCAGATGAAACCTCCGGACAACAACCGAAAACAACATGACAAGACAGGGAAATGTGAAATGCCCAGTGTTGACATGATTTAAAGTGTGTTAGAGCAGGCCAGCTCTTACCTGATCTCTCAATGATCCCCTCTGAAGAAGGAAGTCAGTGACATGAGATCACAGGAGTGAGCGAGTTACTCACACAACTCGCATAAAAGTCACTTTATCGCATCTTTCCCAGTTCACAGAATACAGACACCTTCCTGATTCTGGTCAACACACGTGTATAAGTGATTTGACTTACTCGTTAATGACATTTTAGTTGAAACTGATTTGTTTTTAATGAGTAAATGTGATAAAATAGTAGCCTAATATAAAACTGATCGAGTAACAGTGATTTTACAAGATGCTGATTGTGGTAAAATAAGTGCTCGAGTGGTTCATTGTCTTTATAAAACGGTGGCCACAGTAATATGATGAAAACACAAATGTTTAATAATAATAAACACCTACATTATCAAACTTTATTAAACCTCTTCAAATAGCCTAACAAACAGACATTATCATTGTTAAACGCAAATACAATAATTAAAAGCAGCATATAGCCTACAGAAAGAGAAAATAAATAAAAACAAATAATAATGGTGTTTCCGAGCTGGGAAGTCATATTTACGAGTTGGGAAGTCGTATGTATGAGTTGGGAAGTCGTTTATGAGTTGAGAAGTCATGTTTACGTGTTGGGAAGTCATGTATACAAGTTGGGAAGTCGTTTATGAGTTGGGAAGCCATGTTTACGAGTTGGGAAGTCATGTTTACGTGTTAGGAAGTCATGTATACAAGTTGGGAAGTCGTTTATGAGTTGGAAAGTCATGTTTACGTGTTGGGAAGTCATGTTTACGAGATGGGAAGTCATATTTACGAGTTAGGAAGTCGTATATATATGAGTTGGGAAGTCATTTATGAGTTGGGAAGTCATATTTACGAGTTGGGAAGTCGTATGTATGAGTTGGGAAGTCGTTTATGAGTTGGGAAGTCATGTTTACGTGTTGGGAAGTCATGTATACAAGTTGGGAAGTCGTTTATGAGTTGGGAAGTCATGTTTACGAGTTGGGAAGTCATGTTTACGTGTTGGGAAGTCATGTATACAAGTTGGGAAGTCGTTTATGAGTTGGAAAGTCATGTTTACGTGTTGGGAAGTCATGTTTACGAGATGGGAAGTCATATTTACGAGTTAGGAAGTCGTATGTATGAGTTGGGAAGTCGTTTATGAGTTGGGAAGTCATGTTTACGAGTTGGGAAGTCATGTTTACGTGTTGGGAAGTCATGTATACAAGTTGGGAAGTCGTTTATGAGTTGGGAAGTCATGTTTACGTGTTGGAAAGTTGTGTTTACGAGATGGGAAGTCGTTTATGAGTTGGGAAGTGATGTTTACGTGTTGGAAAGTTGTGTTTACGAGATGGGAAGTCGTTTATGAGTTGGGAAGTCATGTTTGCGCATTGGGAAGTTGTGTTTACGATGTCAGGTGTGTTCAAGTCACTTTCGTCGGAGCAAGATGGCTGTGTACCTTCTCTTAATTAACTTAAAATAACAATTAATCAATTAAATTAGTTAATCAACTTAATAAACGTAAATACATTTATTTACATCTAGAAAATCAAAAACAAAGAGTGTGCATCAGGTGTGTTTAGCTTTTTTGTGTTTTTATTGAAAGCCACTGTAAACTTCATCGTTACATATTGTTATAGGTTACAATGCTATATATTTGTACGTGCAATAAGCTTATTTTTTTGTAAATAAAAAGCCTGACAATGTGCTGCTAAATACCTTTAAGTATTGTGGTATTCTGCCACTTTTCTCACTGACACGCACCCAAATCGTAAAATAGGGGTTTAAAGAAAATCCCAAGCTTGCGCTCGTTTTTACGAATTTGTGGTGCCGTTCATGTGCAATCAACTAAATACGATCTTTCTGACATGATTTGAACGCACCATAAATACAGAACTATTTAAAAGCAAAAGCTTATGTTAATCAATATATATTGCAAGTAATTTTGAGGGTTTTAAGGCATTCCTGTTTTTAGCTGCTTTAAGGATTGAAGTAAAATTTATGCTACAAAACTTGGAGCAGCTTTAACAAATTACAAAATTGGTTTAATAAAACTTATAGGCTATAATCAAAATGTTATTATACACAAATTCAATCTCTGTTTTGCATAAAAACCAACCTTAACAATGTGATATTCATTCAAAAACAGATGTTACACATTCTTTCTAACTGACCATTCATACATTCTGTCCCAAAAGTGCATAAAAATAATACAATTGTAGAAAATATGTTATTGAGACTCAAACCTGGTGTAGTAACAGGTGTATAATTAAAGCAATAAGCTAATATGCTTCATTAATCATTCGGTTTTAGTCATTTTCTTTGACTTGCCCACTGTAAATAATTTAGGCTATAAACAAAACAAAAAAAACAGTGTAGCCTAAAATGTTACAGTGAAAACCTGTTAACTGTATACTTTTTTTTATATATAATAACATGACATAACATTGTGTGTTTTAATTTATTGAAAGAATATTTGTCCACAAACTGCACAAATCTTTCTTCTTGACCATTGTAATGTGAGGTCATAGCGACCGGTAGGTGGCAGTATGCGCGCGTCTGCCTGCGTGTTTGTTTGTTGATGTCCATGAAGAAGACTGTGTGCGTCATGTGCTGCACTTCCCAGTGTTTTGTTTTCAACTACAACACTTTCTGCTGAACACAGCCTATATTACACCAGCAGCAGGGTAAGTAATGAATATATGTGACGTTTAGACAAGCACTTTAGAAGTATGCTGTACATTCACGAATCAGCCCATGTGTGTTATAAAGTGTTATATCAAACTATGTTTTCAGAGAGATGCCAGTGTGCTTACTAGTAAGTGAAGATGACTCACATAAACCCATTCAGCTTCATCATCAGCAAGCTGTGACTTTGGGTCGAGGACCAGAAACTAAGATAAAAGACAAAAAGTGCTCAAGAGAACAAGGTAGTGTACCATAAGAGCCCGTGTGAAGTAAAGAGATGCAGGCTTTATTCATTTTATATTTTTTTCTTGCAGTTGAATTGAGAGCTGATTGCAACAGAGGATTTATCTCTGTTAAACAGGTATGCTAGAATATTATAATATTAAAGAAAATGTAATATATTATGGTGTAATAGATATTATAATATAATAATGCATGTTTGGTCTATTTAACAGTTGGGTGTGAATCCTACAAATGTGGACAACGTGGTTGTGGGCAAAGGCAATCAGGTACAGTGTCATCAGAATAACAGCTTTTTTAGCTTGTGTTTATTTTGTCATCATCTGTCAAACTCAGTATGTCCATAAATGCCCTGTTCTCTTGTAATTGAGGCTGTATTGCACAGGTTACTGGTCTTAACATCCTACAAACCACATATCGCCCACCTCTACAACCAGGTGACCATAAAGCCGGGCCAGAGACTTTACATGGTCAACCAGCTGTATCCATATACAGTGAAGTTCACTGAGGAGACGTTCACACCCAGACCCGCTGCAGAGGGGGGCAAAGCCTCCAAAAGAGCCCATGGGATGAATGGAGAGAAGATCAAGAGCCCTGCAAATGCAACATCAACATCCGTTGGTTCACCTCCACTGAAAAAGACACCGCCGCCTGGACATGATAAATCTGTGAGTTTCTTCTGCAAGTTGAAATTGGTTTCTTTTTAATGAGTGAATGTGATAAAATAGTAGCCTAATAAAGCTGCCCGAGTTACAGTGATTTTGCAATAAAATTCAAATTTTATTGTAATTAAGGATTTTTAGGCAGTAGTTTTATATTGTACTGATACTTTTTCCAATTTTCATACACTTTTTACTTTAAAGCCAAGTTTCCAAGCTGGTTGGAGAAACAGTTTATTGAAGGTTTTTTTTTTTTTTTTTAAATGGCAACCTCTTTTATTACATTTTGAGTTTTGACTTTGGACTAAAACACTGCAAACATTCTTGTTTCACAGGAATCTGCTGGCCATTGGAGCCAAGGGCTTAAAGTGTCAATGCAGGACCCTAAGATGCAGGTATGAGTTGTTCATTTCTATTGAAACTTATCTTGATGAATTAAGAGGACACATACACACATGCATATATACATACACACACACTACCAGTCAAAAGTTTGGAAACTGTACTATTTTGATTGTTTTTGAAAGAAGTCTCTTCTGCTCACCAAGGCTGCATTTATGTTATTAGAATACAAAAAAAAGCTGTAATATTGTGAAATATTATTAAAATGTAAAATAACTGTTTCCTATTTGAATATATTTTAAAATGTAATTTACTCCTGTGATGCAAAGCTGAATTTTGAGCATCACTACTCCAGTCTTCAGTGTCACATGTTTCTTCAGAAATAATTCTAATATGATGATTTGCTGCTCAAGAAACGTTTATGATTATTTTCAATGTTGAAAACAGTTGTGTAAAACATTTTTTTTAGGATTCTTTGATGAATAGAAAGTTCAAAAGAACAGTATTTATCTGAAATAGAAAGCTTTTGTAACATTGTACTACCGTTCGAAAGGTTTGGGTCGGTAAGAATTTTTTGGGAAAGAACTTAAAGAAATTAATACATTTATTCAGCAAGGATGCATTCAATTGATCAAGTGACAGTATAGACATTTATAATGTTGCAAAAGCTTTATATTTCAGATAAATGCTATTCTTTTGAACTTTCTATTCATTAAATAATCCTGAAAAAAGATTGTACACAACTGTTTTCATCATTGATAATAATAATAAATGTTTCTTGAGCGGCAAATCATCATTAGAATGATTTCTGAAGGATCATGTGACACTGAAGACTGGAGTAATGATGCTGAAAATTCAGCTTTGATCACAGGAATAAATTACATTTTACAATATATTCACATAGAAAACAGTTATTTTAAATTGTAATAATATTTCACAATATTACAGTTTTTACTATATTTCTGATAAAATAAATGCAGCCTTGGTGAGCAGAAGAGAAAATCTTACCGACTCAGTAGTGTGTATGTGTATAAAACCATAAGAGCTACCATTTATTGTCGTCAGGTGTACAAAGATGATAGGGTGGTGGTCATCAAGGACAAGTACCCAAAGGCGCGTTACCATTGGCTGGTTTTGCCGTGGGACTCGATCTCCAGTCTGAAGGCTCTGCGGCCAGAGCACGTGGACCTGCTCAAGCACATGCAGCGTGTAGGAGATCAGATGGTGCAGCAGTGCCATGATGCAGACAAACCGCGCTTCCGTCTGGGCTATCACGCCATCCCCAGCATGAGGTACACATGTCTGTGCCCCGATTGGCTGCTGATGTGGGGAGGGCGGGGCTTGTCATTAATTAAATGTTTTATTTCCTCTCAGTCACGTCCACTTGCACGTAATCAGCCAAGATTTCGACTCGCCGTGTTTGAAGAACAAGAAGCACTGGAATTCCTTCACTACTGACTATTTTGTTGAGTCTCAAGGTGAGTGGAAGAAAAACAAAATCTGTATGAAAACAAATGATGCAGTGTTTGTGCGTGATTTATTGGCGCTTGTTATTTTCAAACTTAAAAAAAGTCTTCATAATCCTTTAATGAAAATGTTGCTCCATCACATGGATGTAAAGCATTAGTAAATATAATAAAAATATAGTTGCAAGCAGCAATTGTCACAAAGAACACGACAAGTCATGACTGCATGGCTGGGAGCATCAGACCAACTGCAACAATGAGCAACTAAAAACATATTAAGATGATTTTAGTGCCTGAAAAATCAAATACAATCACTAGTAATGTGATTTAAGTTGATCACTTTAAACCTATAGCCGCTGTTACGAAACTTATGTGTTGTGGTCAGAGTAAGGTGACAGTGGGTCTCAATCACTAAGCATGCGTACGCACAAAGTTGTGCGTGAAATGTGCGTACGAACGATTTTAAGAACAAATCACAATTCACCAAAGATTTCGTAATAATTTTTTTTCTGAATTTACGAAAAAATATAGGAAACAACTGAAACCACATGTACGCAAAAAGAACTTACTCTGTATGGCTTTATAATCATGTTAACAAGTTATATTTCATCCTAACATGACTATAATTACATTGCATTAATTGTATTATATAATCCATATATAAAATTATATAATGAAATTAAATAAAACAATTTAATCGATCATATAGAGTTAAGTAGGAAAAGCTGCGTTATAGCTTCAGCTGCGAGGTTTCTTTGAATAACGCAGATATACGCATATGTACAGCTGGCTAATGAGAGCTCTGTAATCTGGGTCTTTATAAAAGGTGTTTATTGTGAGAACTGGCGAGAATGGCACACTTGGCATTGCTCGAGGATCCGGGCGAGAGTGCATCTGCAAACAGCAGCGAGTTTGACGAGAGTTACGAAAGCGTGTGTGGAAAGCCCTTATATGGAGATGTTTGGGCGTGTTTTATGCAAACGACTAACCTTGTGCACGCGGCCGCTCATTTAGAATACTCCACATTCACTAACATCAGAACGAGGTTAAGAACAAATTCATGTGCGTACGAACGTTTTGCGAATCAGGCGGAGATTTTTCGTGAGAAGTTCTCCTGTGTGTACAAATACAAAAGAATCCAGGCAATTATTAGTGAATGAGACCCATTGACACATGCATTTGGTATCAATGTGCCAAAGCATTGCAGAGCCAGCCTCAGAGTCATTTTGGCATCATGCCTCAACTTTGTTGCTGTGGTATAGGAAAACAGTTCCGTCTATCGACATGAAATCCATAACTTTTTGTCAGCACAGTCTGAAGATGGTCTGACTCAAACTTGGTGAAAATTGGACAAACGGTCTAGGACGAGTTTGAAAAAGTAGGTTTTAAAGAAAATCAAAATGGCGGAAAAAGTTCGGCCGACAATGTAAAAATTGGTATCTATGTTCTCGGCATGATCCAAGGAATCTTATTAAAACCATTCATTACAATAGGATAATTTAATCAAAAGTTATTACCATTTTTGTATATTTCATTATAACTTTTGACCACAAGGTGGTGATGCCCCAAAACTTTGAGTACCGTCAAGGCATGGTGCCGAAAACACATCAATTATAGCATTTTATGACAAAATTCAAAATGGCTGTTTTGGGAAAAATGGGTATCGTTTAACTCGGCATGCGGCACCGACTCTAAAGATTTTTGGCCAAACCGTTCAGAAGTTATAAACAAAAAGAGCCATTTTTCATATCTCCTGACCACTAGGTGTCCTGGTTGTCATAACACACCAAGTTTGGTCAGAATGCACTAAAGCATTGCAGCGATTTTGGCGGGCACTTCGTCAAATTTGTTTGCGTGTTATTCGAGAACGGTTTGATAAATCGACTTGAATTCCATAACTTTTTGTCAGCATAGTCTGAAGATGATCTGGTTCAATTTTCGTGAAAAGTTCGAAAAATTTAGTTTTTGGGAAAATAATTTTGTTTCTAGCCCTTACAGTTATAAGAATAAACGTGGGTGCAAATTTGGACAGTTGGTGGCGCTAGAGGGATTGAGTTAGAGACTCCAAATTTGCTATGGTGACAGATCAGACTGTCCTCTATCTCTGTGCCAAATTTCATAACTTTCCCACAAGAGGTTCTATGGGCTGCCATAGACTCAAGAGCGGAAGAAGAACGCCAGCGGATACAATAGGTGCCTTCGCATCTAAAAATATTCCACAAGCTGTAATCAAGTAAAGTGTTCATGCTCCTCTTCCCACAGACGTTGTTGCGATGCTGGAGTGTGATGGGAAAGTGACGGTGAAGGAAGGTGCTAGTGAACTACTGAAGCTGCCTCTGCGATGCCACGTGTGTCGCAAAGAGCAGCCGACGATTCCCAAACTAAAAGAACATCTCAAAAATCACCTGTCTGCTTAAAGACACCACAGCTCCCGTACGGGACAGCCACAGTTATTCTGTCTTTGTTAAAAGTTCGTCAAAATTACAATTCATTTTGTAAACAGCCCTTTATTAAATTTAATTTGTTTAATTAAATATCTGGTGTTTTCATTCAATCCTCACTTTATGAAAACTGATGCAATAATGAATCAATAACACTTTGCTTGTCTCTTTGGTTTTTATTGAATGGAGTGTCTAAACGTGGTAGTTAAAAGTAAATTGTCTTTCACGCACACACAACTTTCACACTAAAGCACTTGATTAAAGCTGCAGTGTATAATTTCTGCATCAAATGGAATTGCACATAAAACTATTTTGTTTGGTGGGATAAACCAGCTGTCAACCATTCAAATTGGCTGATGTTGCCAAGTCGGGCTCCTCAAACAAATAGACTGCATTTCCATTTGGTGCTGCTAGTGGTTGATAAATTACACACTTCAGCTCATTGGCACAAGGGAAATGACAATCAATGTTATACTGTTGATTTAGAAGTTGAGTCTTGTATAATATATTTGCTTGTAACATAATCCTGCACAAATTCAAATAAACAGTGCAAATATGAGATGGACCTACTCTATTATATATATATATATACTGTATAATTAAAATAAGACACTCAAGGACGATCTGAAACTACTTAATGAGAAGATCCTATATTATTGCTTGCATAGAAAAACATCAGCAGATTAAGCTTCTGCAGACAGGAGTGTATTTCACATCTGTTACGGAAGAAAGTCTTTCAAAGTCAAATGATATAAACAAGATCAAATACAAAAAGCACCTTTAAAAAAAATAGATAACTAGGACTAAAACTAAATTATTTGCTTTTTTTAAACCAAAAATATCTAAAATACTAATGCTGCTACTGCTAGGTAATAACACCTGTATAAATTTTAGTATCCTAATAAAACTGAAATAAAAATGCAGAGGCAAACTTTTTGAATAAAAATGTAGGAGCAGAAATATTCGTGTGCGGGCGACATCTTCCAGCTTGTGTTGTTTCTTGTGCATGTACCCAGCTCACTGTCCTTGAGCTTCTCTAATGTAAAATGCCCTTTAAATCGTGATGACGGATGTCTGTCACATTATAATCCCTGAAGAGAAGCTTTTGTGCATCTCAATAGCACTTTTTTGGAGTGTCAGATGATGTAATACCACGCAGGTCTTCATCAAGCCAGTGTACCTCCAGTCTGAAACATAATATATGATAAGTCAGGTTCTGGAAGTATTTTTTCTATTCATTTTTCCCAGAGAGATTAAACAACAATAGGCCATGAACCAAACAAACCAGGTACAGGGTGAATCACAACATTATAAACTTTGATACGAAGCAAAAAAGTATTTGAAAATCGGATAAAAACACAAAAGATACCAGATTGTTTACTAAACGGCTTTAAAAAGGGAAAGAACTACAATCCCATGAAGCATTGCGAACAGCATAATTGAATTAAAATCAATGGTGAAATATAAAACTGTTGTTGATTATATCTATAGAAACAACATTTGAAGTTTATTGCAAAACATGCATATATACTGTATATGCAAATATTTTAGTATTTTGACAGCATAGCGACAACAACTCAATAACATTTTTACGGTGCTTCATTTTAAAAATAAGTACAAATAATGCAAATGGATTACTTCAACTGAAGCATATACCATTGATTTACATCCTCGGAGCTCACAGTAGGTTTGTCTTTAAAAGTTATAAGTTATCGTTAAAAATCATTTTCCCTATGGAGAGTTTTTACTACGGGAACCCAGCTGTTACGCTCTAAACAAACGTATTTAATCTTGTGCTTGTATTGTTTATATGCATTATAATTCTGTAACTAATGCTGCATTTCGCCCTCACAGAATGTTGGAATTTCCAACTTCGTACTAGGAAAAGTGCAAATAAAAAAAACTTTAATATGAGCTTACAACTTGTGCAAAATCAAACTTAAATGGAACTTAAATGTAAAAGGTGTTTATGACAAGAAATCTGTGATCAATTGAAAATAAAACAATATTAAAGTGGTCATGAACTGAAAAATCTAAATTTTCCTTGAGCTTTTGACATATAAGAGACGTCATCATACTGTAAGAATATCCTGTACGTTTCAGAACTAAAAACTCCCTTGTTAGTCTAAAAACAGATTTTATTGTAACCGACTCAATTTGCCTATAATAGCTAATCAAAGAAAATCAACGCCTACTTCATCATTGCAACTCTGCCCATTGGCGTGTTAGTGAGATGACGAGGAGAGAAGAGCGATACAGGATCACTGGACTACAAATAGCATTACCTTCCAAAGGACCCTAATGCTAGGAATGTGGTTATTTATTTTCAACAGTGTGAATTTCTCAGCTGAGCATTATTTATTTGTATTCGGTACATTTCACTGTGGATTCTTTGGTAAATCAGTCGCAATTTTGGTGCAGGCTTTTACGACATGGACTCGACAATAATGCCACAACATGCAAGTAATCATGTTAATTTTAATGCCTGATCTGTGACCAGTGATTTATGATATGTAATGATTGATGTACAGTCAGATGTTCTTTGTCTATGTGTCATTAGATCAAACCAGTGACTAAACGGTCAACTTCACATTGTTTCTCTTAGTAGGATGAAAATATGTTATTTAAACTGTGATTCAATTATATATAGAAAGCGATCAAAGAACGCTCCCTTTACAATCGCTGGAGCTGTCAATCAAACAGCGTGAGTTTATCAGCGACTAAGTTCTGGACTTGCGCCAAAACTCCCGTAATAATCAACAAATCTCTTATTTACATTGTGTTTGCACTGTTCGTTATGATGAAAGCATTCATGAGTGTGCAGAAATTGAGTTGCAATGACGAGATCACTGCATTCATGCGCTCAAAATGTCTGTGATCGGCTACAATGCTCATCACTGCAACCTTTCATGCCACGATATAAATATAATGCCATAGATCTAAATATAATGCTATAATCAATACTTTTCATGATTAGTTAGCCTTGAGAGCTGTAATATAAAAACATGCTAAATGATTTCAAGAGAGTTCCACATGTAATATTTTATATGCAAAGATGTTAGCCAATCACAGCAGTGGGCGTTTACACTGAAGTCTCACAGCAGACACGCCCCTTCAAACAGAGCGTTCAATTCAGGGTAGAAAATGGCCTTTTATTTCTAAATTATGACCATTTTTGATGTAAAAATCATACTAACATTATAAGTGCACCCCAGGAAACATTATACAACAATGCAGTTCATGACCCCTTTAAACTCACCATTGATTTCATTTCCCGACTGTCTCCTTCTGCTTTGCTGTACCGCTCTGTCGCTTTCTTGGCGTTCTCTACGAACTCCTACATGAACAATTGCAAAGAGACACCAAGAGCATGTTTAATCTGCTATACAACAACACAAAGCTATATTATAAATTACTTTTGTTGGGTTTAATTGAACTTGAGGTCAAAGAAAATTAACGGGAAAATCTCTCACCATAAGGGTCTTGTCCATGTAATACTCGCTGCCCGGGCTGCCGTCGTTGTACTTGGTGTCGATGGCAAAGCAGAGGAAGAGTACATCTACTACGATCTCAAAGATGGAGAGGAAACAGTGGGCCACCAGGAAGGCGAACACGCACACGATGATGAGCGGCAGCACCCAGACGGTGTACTCGCGCTGGTAGTTCAGCGCAAGGACGCCCGCAAACGCTGTGCATGACACGATCAACACCTGCAGACGCAAGAAACACAAAGGGAAAAAATTTAAACCACCAATCAAAGCTATTATATTGCTTATAGTTTAGTAATCTTTAGCACATAAATCATCCCACAACGCTTGTGACTGAATACTGTACCTTGGATCAAAAAGATTAAATATAATTTTTGTTAAATGAAATGAAGCTGAAATAAATATTTCAACTATATAAAATATTAGATAAAAAATGTAAACAAAAATATATAAAATACATGCTGCCTTGTCAACCAACTGCAATATATACAGCGATCAGGCATAACATTATGATTAATATTGTGTTGGTCCCCATTTTCCCGCCAAAACAGCCCTGACCCGTCGAGGCGTGGACTCCACTAGACCCCTGAAGGTGTGCTGTGGTATCTGGCACCAAGATGTTAGCAGCAGATCCTTTAAGTCCTGTAAGTTGCGAGGTGGGGCCTCCATGGATTGGACTTGTTTGTTCAGCACATCCCACAGATGATCGATTGGATTGAGATCTGGGGAATTTGGAGGCCAAGTCAACACCTCAAACTCGTTGTTGTGCTTCTCATACCATCGACGCACACGCACCCGGCCATCCACACGATGTAAAAGAAAACGTGATTCATCAGACCAGGCCACCTTCTTCCATTGCTCCGTGGTCCAGTTCTGATGCTCACGTGTCCACTGTTGGCGCTTTCGGCGGTGGACAGGGGTCAGCATGGGCACCCTGACTGGTCTGCGGCTATGCAGCCCCATACCCAACAAACTGTGATGCACTGTGTATTCTGACTCCTTTCTATCAGAACCAGCATTAACTTAGAGCAATTTGAGCTACAGTAGTTCGTCTGTTTGATCGGATCAAATATATTGCTGCCTAATATATCCCACTCACTAACAGATGCCGTGATGAAGAGATAATCAGTGTTATTCACTTCACCTGTCAGTGGTCATAATGTTATGCCTGATCGGTGTATATATATATATATATATATATATATATATTAATAATATTAATAAAATAAAAACCCTGAATTCTCTGCAGTATAATGGGAAGTATAAATACCTTTCCCAAAAACAGGACAAAGTCACCGACACTGTTGATAGCCGCCACACGGAGAACGTTTTCCACAAGGATGACGAAAGCGTCTCGTGCAGATGTGCAGAAGTTGGTGCTGTTAATGGCTGTTGCCGTATATGCGTTCTGAAGAAAAGCCACATGATTAATGCATCAAATTAACATGAATTCATCTTTCTGCACAATATGCACACGCATGACTCACCATGTTCAAGTAAATGAGGCACTTTTCTAGACACCATAGACAGCAGATACACGCCTTCAGCATGCAGCGGGCACAGGCGTTTTCCTGCAGGAACAACATTTTACCATTTAAAAGTTTTGAATCAGTAATATGTTTTTTTTAAGAAATTAATATTTTTACTGAACAAGGATGCATTATACTGATCAAAAATGACAGTCAAGACATTTATGTTATTTATTTCAAATAATGTTCTTTTGAACCTTCTATTCATCAAAGAATCCTGAAAAAAATATGAAGCAGCAAAACAGTTTTCAACATTAATAATAATAATAAATATTTCTTGAGCATCAAATCAGCATATTAGAATGATTTCTGAAGGATTAAAAATAATACATTTCTGAAAGGAGTAATGATGCTGAAAATTCAGCTTTGATCACAGGAATAAATAACATTTTAACATATATTCAAATAGACAACAGTTATTTTAAATTACAACAATATTACTGTATTTAAAAGGTACACTATGTAACTTTTGGCCCTCTAGCGGTTAAAAAACAAACTGCATGCATTTTGAAGAAGAACATTGTTTTGATTGTGCTTCGGCTCTGCATGATTGTACAGATGAATATGCTTATCATACTGCTCATAAAACATTCACTACTAGACTTAAGAGATATAACCAGTTTAGATGGGAAGGATCTCAAGCTGACTAGCTGAAGACGTTACTGTATCTATACACATTAATAGACACGGTACTTCCCTGAAAATAAATTCCAGCACAGGCTACAACATCCATAATGAAATATATATAGTGCAACTTTAATATTATCTGTTTATGGTGAGACATGAACATGGATCAGCTGATAGTGACAGGACTCACTTTTCCTTTCAGCTGACTGTGGATGTAGGTGAGGATGAGGCGAGGAATCTCCACTAGAGTGATGATGAAGGCTCCTTTAGCTACGGTGCCCAAATGATAGCGCATCAGACGCAGGACAGACGACACTATAGGCGTGAAGGGCATCTGAGACTTATCTCTACAATGACAGAAGAAAAAAAAAAATTCACAACAATTGCCCTTCATAGACAAAGTGGAAGCATCACATATAAAGTGTCTTAACGTTTTTCTAAATGACTTTGACCTCTGACCTGGTGAAGTAGTATGTGACCACAGCACCAGCTACGGTCATCTGCTGACAGGCGAGGATGAACTCGCTGATCCAGATGAGACCCACGGCGTGGTACCACACCATATACTGCAGCGGCCCGTCCATACGGAACTCCACCAGACCCGTCTGGTTATTCTTCACTGGACTTCCTGTGGGGGAAAAAATCATGTTATGCTAGTTTACATGCAACTGTATGACACTATTGTACAGAAATCTGAAATGCTGTTCCTAGTGAAACTTTGATATACAGTGGGGAGAACAAGTATTTGATACACTGCCGATTTTGCAAGTTTGCCCACTTACAAAGCATGTAGAAGTCTGTAATTTTTATCATAGGTACTCTTCAACTGTGAGTGACGGAATCTAAAACAAAAATCCAGAAAATCACATTGTATGATTTTTAAGTAATTAATTTGCATTTTATTGCATGACATAAGTATTTGATACATCAGAAAAGCAGAACTTAATATTTGGTACAGAAACCTTTGTTTGCAATTACAGAGATCATACGTTTCCTGTAGTTCTTGACCAGGTTTGCACACACTGCAGCAGGGATTTTGGCCCACTCCTCCATACAGACCTTCTCCAGATCCTTCAGGTTTCGGGGCTGTCGCTGGGCAATACGGACTTTCAGCTCCCTCCAAAGATTTTCTATTGGGTTCAGGTCTGGAGACTGGCTAGGCCACTCCAGGACCTTGAGATGCTTCTTACGGAGCCACTCCTTAGTTGCCCTGGCTGTGTGTTTCGGGTCGTTGTCATGCTGGAAGACCCAGCCACGACCCATCTTCAATGCTCTTACTGAGGGAAGGAGGTTGTTGGCCAAGATCTTGCGATACATGGCCCCATCCATCCTCCCCTCAATACGGTGCAGTCGTCCTGTCCCCTTTGCAGAAAAGCATCCCCAAAGAATGATGTTTCCACCTCCATGCTTCATGGTTGGGATGGTGTTCTTGGGGTTGTACTCATCCTTCTTCTTCCTCCAAACACGGCGAGTGGAGTTTAGACCAAAAAGCTCTATTTTTGTCTCATCAGACCACATGACCTTCTCCCATTCCTCCTCTGGATCATCCAGATGATCATTGGCAAACTTCAGACAGGCCTGGACATGCGCTGGCTTGAGCAGGGGGACCTTTTTTAGTGCGCTGCAGGATTTTAATCCATGACGGCGTAGTGTGTTACTAATGGTTTTCTTTGAGACTGTGGTCCCAGCTCTCTTCAGGTCATTGACCAGGTCCTGCCGTGTAGTTCTGGGCTGATCTCTCACCTTCCTCATGATCATTGATGCCCCACGAGGTGAGATCTTGCATGGTGCCCCAGACCGAGGGAGATGGCCGTCATCTTGAACTTCTTCCATTTTCTAATAATTGCGCCAACAGTTGTTGCCTTCTCACCAAGCTGCTTGCCTATTGTCCTGTAGCCCATCCCAGCCTTGTGCAGGTCTAAAATTTTATCCCTGATGTCCTTACACAGCTCTCTGGTCTTGGCCATTGTGGAGAGGTTGCAGTCTGTTTGATTGAGTGTGTGGGCAGGTGTCTTTTACACAGGTAACGAGTTCAAACAGGTGCAGTTAATACAGGTAATGAGTGGAGAACAGGAGGGCTTCTTTAAGAAAAACTAACAGGTCTGTGAGAGCCGGAATTCTTACTGGTTGGTAGGTGATCAAATACTTATGTCATGCAATAAAATGCTAATTAATTATTTAAAAATCATACAATGTGATTTTCTGGATTTTTGTTTTAGATTCCGTCTCTCACAGTTGAAGTGTACCTATGATAAAAATTACAGACCTCTACATGCTTTGTAAGTAGGAAAACCTGCAAAATCGGCAGTGTATCAAATACTTGTTCTCCCCACTGTATATAATAACAATAAAATCAGTGGATTAGGACTAGACAATATATTGAATATTTATGACATTTATGACGATTTTCCTTCTGAAATAAAATAAGCACATTTTTAAAGATAGCAATCATTATAGTGATCAAGTTTTCTAGAGGCCATGTATGAGACGGAGATGTTTTAATTGCATTTCAGATTTAAACTTCAGAAAATGGTATGGTAGCTTATTTCTACCATAGAATAAAAAATAAAATTCTCGCAATTGCGAGTTTATAAATCACACAATTGTGAGGGAAAAAAAGTCAGAATTGCAAGATAAAAAGTCGCAATTATCTTTTAATTATTTTAATTCCGTGGCAGAAACAAACTTCCATATATTAGAGCTGGTAAGTTTGATTCATTTCACTGAAACTGTCAGTTCTAATAAAACGAATCAAAACTCTTCAAGGATTTTTTTGCATCAGCAAATATATTTTCACGCACTAATGTAAAAATACAAATTAGGGCTGTGCGATTTTTCAGATTTTTTTCAATTAATTTGAATTTAATGTTTTGCCGCGATTTAATTATTTTTAAATCGAGAAATCGCGGTTTTGAATAAAAATGTTCGCAAACGTTACATTTATAGCAATGATAACAGTTAAGAGAAGAAAATGATCCGGCCACATGATGGCACGCCTGATTAACTGCTCTCGTGTGACGCGCTCAGTGAACATAGAACATCACGTCAAGCGGCTGTTCACACAGAATGCGATATTGCGTTGAAATAAAACAAGACGCTGCCAGTGGAACGGGGGAAAAAGCAAAGATATTAGACGCGAGCTGAACTTTCTTCTAACTTCAGCGCCGCATTTTTTGAATGCCGTTTCATGGGTGAGACGCTGCTAAAGACGCAAGACACGAGTGCAACAGCCAAACATGTCGGCCAAACATAAAAACAATAGGAAAAATAGCTCAGTGGAGTGCGAATACCTGTAAAGAACTACTACTGTATGTTTGATATTTCATGTTTGCATGATGGTGACAGGCTGAAAGTGGCTGTTATTTTCTGTTTTTACAAAGCATTTGCTGTTAATAATAGCATATTACTGGTGTTATTTATTGCTATTACTTTTTGTCTAAGGAATATTTAGCATTTTTCTTATTTTATATTATTTCTGAGTATATAGGATATGTTTAAGATACGTTTGTACAATATTTGCCTTCATATTTCATGCATATTTTCTGCAAAGATATATAACAAATAAGTCATTTGTTTTACATTTACACAATGTTGATCACTTCAGATGTGTGCACTTGGAATATAACTTTTTTAACCAGATGATTAATAAATAGAATCATATTGTAGTTACGTTTAAGTTGAGTAGTTAAACATTTAAAAAAAAAAAAAATGTTTTTTTAAAAAATCGAAATCGTGAATCGGTCAATCGTTCTGGAAGAAAAAAATAAAATAAATAAATAAATATCGAGATTTCATTTTTTTGCCATATCGCCCAGCCCTAATACAAATAGATTAAGTAATGTATACATTTATATATAAATGTATATGTATATATATATATATATATATATATAAAAAAAAAAAGTAAATTATAAAAAAAAAAATTACAAAATTAAAAAAAAAAAAAATTACACATTTTGTTTATTTTATGTATAATCATTATATACATATATACACACACACACATATATATAAAATTTAAATAGAATTATTATTTTAGTTTATTTTAAAATATTTTTTTTTTAAAAACGACGTAAATATAAAAATTAAAAAAATATATATGACGTATAAGCTAGATATTTTACTTTATAAAGTTTTAAATATGGATATTTTTTTTACACAAACCCATCGATTCGCTTCAGAAGGCCTTTATTAACCCCCCGGAGCCGTGTGGAGTACTTTTATAATGGATGGATACACTTTTTTGGGCTTCAAATTTTGGGCTCCCATTCACTGCCATTATAAAGCTTGGAAGAGCCAGGATATGTTTAATAATGTCATATACACCTAGGATGGCTTGAGGGTGAGTAAATCATGGGGTAATTTTCATTTTTGGGTGAACTATCCCTTTAAGCCTTTTGAATGTTCTTCACTGGAACAGAAACTTAACTATCGAGTTTAATATATCTGAAAATATATATCTACACTGAAGTTATATTGTCCAGCCCTGCGATCGACTACCTGAAATGCCGCCCACCTCAGACCTTCATTCGTTAGTGCTGACAAACCTGTGGTTCCAAGGAAGAGGAGCACAGTGATCCAGTAAATCCAGAAGAGCATGAGCGTGAGGAAGGTCCAGAAAGGCTGCAGGGCCAGCAGAGGCAGATGGGTGAAGACTTTACCGGCCACATGGAACAGAGCGATGGTGAGCGCCACACGCTTCCTCATGAAGAACATCAGCAGGAGCAGAATCACCTGAGGCGTAGAGTTATATTTAAACATTCTTGGCATTTGGCAGTCCATATAGTTGTATGTGATTCTAAACGTAGCCCCAGCTCATACCGTGAAAACAGTGGCAGCGATGGCGTAGACGAGCAGGGCTTGTTGGTTGTCTTTGGCCACCTCCAGTTCATGAGCCGGTAGAGTGACGTTCACTGCTTTCCTCTGATCCACGTACAGCCACCACAGAATACCAGTTCCACCTGCCACAAACACAGCGCTGTCTCTCAGATCATGGGCTCTTTATGACTTTCAGCTAGTGACAGTCATTGCTGGTCGTTTAATTTATTTCAGTGTGAAACTAAGGCCTCACCGACTGACCCGACCACCACAACAGCTGTAAGAATCCAGACCAGAAGCATGGATATGTAGCGGATCACAACCATCAGAATCAGAGACAGAACTGCAGCAGAAAGCAAAGACATAACAGTGCGTTAATTCTCACTCTTTTGACCACTGACGCTTCATCTTAACTCGTGCAAATCAGAGGCATTACAGTTAACTTTAAACTAAAACAGTAACACTACAATAAGGTCTTGTTAGTTAACATTAGTTAATGCATTAACTAACAATAATAATAGTTCATAAAAATTAGGGATGCACGACATATCGGCCACCATATCGGTATCGGCCGATATATGTTAATTCGTTATCGGCCTGATAAGAAAATTTGGCCGATATACAGTATTAAAGCTGATAAACAATGTATAATTTCCTTCAGCTGAAACACTTCAGATGCACACTGTTCACATGATGATGGTTTTGAATTGCTTGAAATGTGGCTGGAATCACTTCAAAAAGGAAAAGTTAAGTGCAACATGTGCAGTGCAAGTCTGTCATAAAGGCTACATAAAATTATAATGATATATTATAAAATATATAATTATAATTATAATTGTGTGCTTGGGACATGGCTTTTAATGGTGAGCCTTTTGTTTTTGTAATCAGGCTCTCAAAAATGATTTTATTTAGATTTATCGGCCAATATATCAGTTATCAGCTTTAAAATATAAAGAATTATCGGTTATTGGCCACAATTTTCATAACAGTGCATCCCTAATAAAAATACAACTGTTCATTGTTAGTTCATGTGAACTCAGATCCATTAAATAATAGATACAACATTTGATTTTAATAATGTATTAGTAAATGTTAAAATTAACAGTAACTAAGATTAATACATTTTTCATTTTCATTGATAGTTCATGTTAACTAAAGTTAACAAAAGTCATTGCAAAGTGTTGTCAGTAAAACCATAAAAAAACGTCCTTGCTTGAAATTAAATATAAAAAAAAAAAAAACTTACTTACTTATTTTTAGGAAACATTTCTCCTTTTCATTTAGTTTAACTTTAATGTACTAAAATAACTAAAACTGAAATCAAAATGAATAAAAACTATATAGACATTTAATTAAAAAAAAAACTAATAAAAATGACAAAAACATACAACAAAATTACTTTAACTAAAATTAAAAAATAAAAACAAATTGAAAATATCAATAAAAACTATAATAGTATCTCAACCAGTGTTGGGGAAAGTTACTTTTAAATGTAATGCATTAGAAAATTGCGTTACTCCCTAAAAAAGTAACTGATTGCATTACTTAGTTACTTTTTATAGAAAGTAATCCATTACAGTACTGTTGCATTACTTTTTACTCTGGGCTTGCTTGTTTGTTTTTTAATAACAAAAAAAGTTTAGCAACTTTTTGAAGTTACTAGTTACTTGAAAAAGTAATCTGATTACATCACTTACGTTACTTGTAATGCATTACCCCAAACACTGATCGCAATGATACTAAAATAACACTGATGCAAACCAGGTTTTATATTTATAAAAATACGCTATTGCAAGTTTTCAAAAATGTAATTTGTATTCAGGTTGGTTTCACAAGTGTTCATGAGTGGTTTGACAGTCGGCTTTGTTACAGTCCCACAGAATGCGCTCACCGAGAGCTAGCAGACACAGGCCCATGATGATCTCTTTGGATATCATCACTCCGGTGATGACCCGGTGCACCACACTGTTGTCGCTGACGAAGGTGATGAATGCCTCCGCAAACTTGGCATAGCAGGAAATGTCAACGGGCATACAGCGGTGAAACACTGGTAAAGATGCACTGCACCAAAAAAATGACAAATAATGAGGTTCCATAAAATATCAACCTAATGTTTTCTGAATGTATAAGCAGTAATTCATACAGAAAAGTTTTCTTTGCTGTGTTGACATAAGTATGGGTCTAAATATTGATGGGTCTATTATTGTTTTAATGACGTCAACTTTTGAATGGTAGTGTATATCTACTAAAACACACATGGACTAAAAGGAACAAAACTTATGGGGTTTATAAAGTTTCTACCTTGGATGGACAGGAAGTGTTGGACATTTTGTAGCTTTATTAGGGTGAGATGAATATTGGTCTGGTTGTAAGTCATAGGTGCATAAATCAGATCCTAGAGACAACATGGAAAAACAAAACATTAGTTATAAAATCCATTTACATTTCACTATATTCAAGTACATGCGACAGCACTGAGCTCACCATTATTTCTTGAGAACTTTGTGAGATCCTCGTAAGACTTCAGCTCAGTCTCTGGGCACTTTACGACGCACAAAGCCACAGATTTAATCTTTCTTCTCATTATGTCAATGTTGCAGGGGTCCAGGAAAAACACATACCTGTGACAAAACCATTGAAAGAAATGGTCATTCAATCTTCCTACTGCAGTGATTATTTGCATATGGAATCAGGTGATCAATCAATCTAAAGATCCACTGTTTCAGCTTCACTCAGTGCTTTGTTTCACACACTTTCTGGAGGTGTGGTCCAGGCCGCTGAGCTCTATTTCTGGGATTTTGGCATTCTTCTGACCGCAGGTGTTCCCGTAGCTGTCATACCCTGATATGAGTCTTGAGGCGGCGCCTGTTGCTATGGCGAAGCCACAGATGCAGAGCTGCCATAGAAACACAAGATGATGATGATGATGATGATGATAGGATACAATCAGCAGCAGAAATGAAATATTTTATTAGGAACTGATTTTCAGGCATATTATTTACCTATATGAGGGTATTTTTACCATATAAAAACAGAAAGCATACTGTCCATTTAAAACAAGTACTTTAATTGAACAATTGAATTATGAATTATAATAAAGTAACACATTACTTTTACAATTTCAACACAATATCTGAGTTACTTTATTAAATAACTAAATAAGTTTAAATAAATTAAATAAGTTACTTATTTACAAGTTTAAAATACTCTTATTCAGACTACAGTTACTTTTTTATTGATTACATGATTACATGTTATTATCACAATGGCAGTCAAATATTTATAATTCATTGATTTTCCTTATTTTTTAACTTTTAATTTTTTCTGTCTAAAAGTGCCTACTGCTTATATCCATTCAGAAGGTCTTCCAGGTTTGTGGAATTGCACACACAGACCAGCCTCTAGTCATGTGACTATCATCGAAAACTAGTTGTATCTCGGCCAAATATTGTCCTATCCTAACAAACCATACATCAATGGAAAGCTTATTTATTCAGCTAATTCAGATTATGTATTTTATATAATTTACCCTTATGACTGGTTTTGTGGTCCAGTGTCACAAATGTGAACATGCATTTACTCATCTCACTTGCACAAAAACAGATTCAGTATTCCTCAAAATGAATAAAAACAGTGAAATGCATTAATTAAATGTGTTAAATTACACAAATATACTTTATGTATTTAATCTCACTTTATTATTTTGTTTGAGTTGCGCCCTCTACTGTACACGTGTGAATTTGCTTTTTCTTCAGCCTGTGGTTTATTCATTTCACTTTTGGTGCGAAAGGGCCTTTTTACATTTGCCAAAAATAAAACTTTTTTGTTATTAAAAAACAAACAAGCCCAGCACAGGTGAGAAACATTAACGCAAAAGTAACATAATGGATTACTTTCCATAAAAAGTAACTAAGTAAAGCCATTCATTATTTTTTAGGGACTAACACAATATTGTAACACACTTTTAACTTTCCCTGCCATTTACGGAAATTTCCGTAATTTGTGAGAAAATGCTTCCCCGCCATTGATGGAAATTTCCGGCTTTCTGTGTTTTCACCGTTATACAGTAGGGGGCGCTATTACGCAACAATACAGAATCTCCTGATCAAAAAACAGGAAAAAAAGAAGCAGAAACGAGCGATATCATATGTAAGCAGATGCATATGTAAAATAACGTGATCATCAACATTAAAGGTGCGGTATGCAGGATTGACTGCAAAACAGACATTCCGACACGGAACGCACATTTCAAAGTAGGATAACTGGCTGTAGCATTGTTTTTCTGAGAAACAAGTAGGTGAATTTAGCATGTTTCCTACATATCTGCCAGCATATTATTGTATTTTTATGCTTTAGTAAAGTGAAAAACTTACATACAGCACCTTTAAACAGCATATAAATCAAAACTGCCTAATGTTACTGAATGAAATGTAGACCCAGGATGAGGTCTAGGACTGTGCAAGCATTAGGGGTGTTGATGGACTTGATCTACTCCATTTGTGTTTCATAAAATACTAATGATTTCATACTTAACTATTAATTATTATTTTCTTGTATTTGTAATTGTGTGCAGTATTTTATTTATTTTTTTAAATATGTGAATTATGTTTCTTTTTAATAATTTCATAAGACCGATTGATCACGTCTGTTCTCTTACCATGCCGATATTGAAGAGGATGAAGAGGAGCAGCCATGGGATATCTGTGCACTTCCTCTGCTCTAAGGGTTTCCAGTCGCGTGTCTTCTGTAAAGGGGAAGTTGACATCGTTGACATGACATACAAATTCTCATAAAAATAGCAAAATGTGAAAATGTAAATACATTTTTTTTCCCGGGTAGGTAACATTTTCTAAATATTGTAATTATTGTACAGTTTTTACACAAACAGATGGTTCCTTTGTCACACAACATGACTATTTAAGAAAACTACAAAAACAGTATTAATTAAATGTTATTTTAGTATTATTTATATATTACTGTAGAATTTCTTAATATTTTATATTAGCAAAAATTTATATATATTTTTAGTTTTCATTTTAACTTCCAAGTTCATATTTTAGTAATTTTGTTATGTGCTTTTGTCATTTTTTATTCCATTTTATGTTTCTATTTCAGCTTATTTTATTTGTTGCAACTAATTTTCATTTTAAGTTTTTCATCTAATATTTATATATTATTTTAGCTTAAGTTCAATTAACAAAAAGATTTTTACCCTGTTGAAAAAACAGCATATGCTGGTTAGGTATGTTTTGAAGCATGGCAGCTGGTTTAAGCTGGTCATGAGCTGGTTTAAGCTGGTCAAGTGCTGGAGCTAGTTTCTTAGGACCAGCACTTGACCAGCTTAAAGCAGCTCATGACCAGCTGCCATGACTCAAAACATACCTAACCAGCATATGCTGTTTTTTTCAACAGGGTAATCATTTTCGATTTAGTTAACAATAACAACTGGTATAAATTATAAAAAATATAAATGCTTCTCTTTTTTTATCCAAAAATATTCATCTTGAAAAGAAAAAACAAAAAAAAAAGTTAAATACATAGAGTCAATGTAGTTGATTTTTTCCCAAGGGGTAGATTTTAGACAATTATAGCATGGGTAAACCAGATGAAGGCATAGTAGTGAATGAATGGGACTGTGTGTGAACACACCTGCCGCCTCCTCTCACAGTCAAACCCGGAAATGAGCTTTACACTGTTGACAAACAAAGCTCTGACCCTTAATTTATCGTTATTTTGATGCGATGAAGGCGATTCGGTGCTAATATATCTCTATATAAAGTGCACAGACCTCCTCTTTTGTAAAACCCCATTTACAAGATATTTGCATATGTGATCGTAATATATAATACGTTTGCACTCATAACTTCTTGCTATGCATGTGGTCGTTCAACTCCAAAAAGTTTCCAGATGTGAATCTGCATGCATTTACACGATGTTGTGTTTTATGATCCCTTACCTGTGTGCTGCCGCAGCATCCCATAATTCCTGAGTTGACGAGAATCCCAAACAGAAACACGCGTGAAACAGTGTAAATCAGGGAGTTGCCAGCGCGAAATCAGCGTGTCCTGCAGCAGCAGTTTCGGGAGAATGGAGTGTAAAAGTTGCACAATAGTAATACATACGTATAAATGCCCTTAGAAACAAAACACGTCCAATATAGCAATCACGCATGAATATAAAACACACTCAAGTCGCTGATGTTAGTAAATGGATTTGGATGTGTGTGTTTTTTCAGGATCTGACGTCCTGAAATTCTCCCTTGTGAATTCCGTGACAAGGTGAAGGCGGAGCTGTCCTGTCCCCCTCCTCCTCTTCCTCCTCCTTCTCCTTTTCTTCGGTCACACTAGAAAACATTGAACTACGACCACCTATTTCACACTGGAGTCTGGCTCGAATCTAGATCAATATTAGGACAGGCACCCATGTTTCACGTTTGATATGCTAGTTATGTCATTGAACTAGCGATGTTTGATTCGCGAACGAATCGTTCTTTTGAACAGATTCTTTTGTAATGATTCGGTTGATGATTCACAAAGAATCATTCGATAGCAAGACTGAAAGTGTTGGGTTTAATGAAAGTAAAGTAACGGATTACTCTTAATTTTTCTGCAATACAGTTACTTCTGATGTAATACTGTAGATTTAACTAGATAAAAAAAAGTTTGTAGACAAACTTTAAGTTGGCTTGAAAAAGCCTAGCCAGAAAGTTTGAAATAGTTTTAAAAGTTTGAAGTTTGAAATAGTTTGTTTTAATTTAGTAGTTTAGATAGATAGATATATAGATAGGATACTCGGGGTAGTTGCTAGGGTGTTCCTATGTGGTTGCTAGGGCACTTGGGGTGGTTGTTAGGGTGTTGCTATGTGGTTTCTAGGGTACTCAGGGTGGTTGCTAGGGTGTTGCTATGTGGTTGCTAATAAGTAATTAGTAATAAGTAATGCAATGCTCTTTAGAGAGAGTAATTAGTACAGAATGTAATTACATGATTGAAGATGTGATTACCGTAGTAGCTAGTAATTAATTACCTTTTTAGAGTAACTTACCCAACACTGACTGAACTTTACTAATATATCAAAACATACAATTTGTTTTTTCAGGCCTATATATGCAGTATTCAGTAAGTGATCATTTAATTTTGAAAATAGATGTAATATATAATTATTACAACATTGCACATAATATTGGAAACAGTAACAACTTAACATGATCTATAATAACATATCTGACAGCAATGATAAGCAGAAATAATATATATATATATATATATATATATATATATATATATATATATGCTGAGGAGAAAAAATACTTGTTTTGAGTACTAAATGGAAAGAATTGTGAATCGGGTCTGTCAAGAGAATCATTAAAAAGAACCGCCCAAACGAACCGATTCACTACGTTGAATCGAACTTCTAGCTCGTTTACTGTGACTTTAGCACCATCTGGCGGAAAGAACGAAGTAGTGCGGAAAGTCTGTCGCATTTTATGGTGTCATTGATTTAGGTGCAGAGATTGCGTCACATCAGAAGATTGTAATACTATTTGCAATAACTGAAGCTGTAAACTGTTGTGCTAAAGTGTATTATATTGTTTTTCCTTCATGGTGGGGTGTTAGGATCTAAACAACTTCGCAAGAACAAAGCAAACGTCAAACAGACACGCTAAAGTGTGGAGATGCCGGGGATTGAACCCGGGGCCTCATACATGCAAAGCATGCGCTCTACCACTGAGCTACATCCCCGTTAGAGCTTAACTCCTGAATGAGGCTACTAACACACACACACACACACACACACACACACACACACACACACACACACACACACACACACACACACACACACACACACACACACACACACACACACACACACACACACACACACACACAGAGAGAATTTACAGGGACATAAATATTATAGATACAGTTAAATACATGTACAAACCCGATTCCAAAAAAGTTGGGACACTGTACAAATTGTGAATAAAAAAGGAATGCAATAATTTACAAATCTCATAAACTTATATTTTATTCACAATAGAATATAGATAACATATCAAATGTTGAAAGTGAGACATTCTGAAATGTCATGCCAAATATTGGCTCATTTTGGATTTCATGAGAGCTACACATTTCAAAAAAGTTGGGACAGGTAGCAATAAGAGGCCGGAAAAGTTAAATGTACATATAAGGGACAGCTGGAGGACCAATTTGCAACTTATTAGGTCAATTGGCAACATGATTGGGTATAAAAAGAGCCTCTCAGAGTGGCAGTGTCTCTCAGAAGTCAAGATGGGCAGAGGATCACCAATTCCCCCAATGCTGCGGCGAAAAATAGTGGAGCAATATCAGAAAGGAGTTTCTCAGAGAAAAATTGCAAAGAGTTTGAAGTTATCATCATCTACAGTGCATAATATCATCCAAAGATTCAGAGAATCTGGAACAATCTCTGTGCGTAAGGGTCAAGGCCGGAAAACCATACTGGATGCCCGTGATCTTCGGGCCCTTAGACGGCACTGCAATTCCACACAATCCACCGTGCCATTCGCCGTTGCCGGCTAAAACTCTATAGGTCAAAAAAGAAGCCATATCTAAACATGATCCAGAAGCGCAGGCGTTTTCTCTGGGCCAAGGCTCATTTAAAATGGACTGTGGCAAAGTGGAAAACTGTTCTGTGGTCAGACGAATCAAAATTTGAAGTTCTTTTTGGAAAACTGGGACGCCATATCATCCGGACTAAAGAGGACAAGGACAACCCAAGTTATCAGCGCTCAGTTCAGAAGCCTGCATCTCTGATGGTATGGGGTTGCATGAGTGCGTGTGGCATGGGCAGCTTACACATCTGGAAAGGCCCCATCAATGCTGAAAGGTATATCCAAGTTCTAGAACAACATCTGCTCCCATCCAGACGTCGTCTCTTTCAGGGAAGACCTTGCATTTTCCAACATGACAATGCCAGACCACATACTGCATCAATTACAACATCATGGCTGCGTAGAAGGATCCGGGTACTGAAATGGCCAGCCTGCAGTTCAGATCTTTCACCCATAGAAAAAATTTGGCACATCATAAAGAGGAAGATGCGACAAAGAAGACCTAAGACAGTTGAGCAACTAGAAGCCTGTATTAGACAAGAATGGGACAACATTCCTATTCCTAAACTTGAGCAACTTGTCTCCTCAGTCCCCAGACGTTTGCAGACTGTTATAAAAAGAAGAGGGGATGCCACACAGTGGTAAACATGGCCTTGTCCCAACTTTTTTGAGATGTGTTGATGCCATGAAATTTAAAATCAACTTATTTTTCCCTTAAAATGATACATTTTCTCAGTTTAAACATTTGATATGTCATCTATGTTGTATTCTGAATAAAATATTTAAATTTGAAACTTCCACATCATTGCATTGTTTTTATTCACAATTTGTACGGTGTCCCAACTTTTTTGGAATCGGGTTTGTACAAAATCATGAACCAGTGGCATACATCCGGTCTTCACAATATTAAGCATATCTCAGTCGAAATGTGTGTAAGTAACAGCGTCTCTGCCATATCTGCCGGTTGCCTATGATAGCAGACAGAGCACAGTACTTTGCTAGCCGTTTGGCCCTTTTTTTTGGCCATCCCAAGTTGTTGAAGCCCTCTTACAACCAGTCTGTGTGTGTGTATACTAAGCTGGCAAATATGAAAACAAGTAGTCGGCCCTGATAACCTATCTCTGAGATGGTGTTTAGGAGTGGTTGATATTTAATGACCTTGGTCATAAAGGCTTCCTCCATACTAGAGTCAAAGGTGCATGCAACCTCCAAAACGAACTCCTCACTGAACTCCTCATTAATCACAACAACATCTGGTGTAAAACAGATGTGAGAAGGTAACAGAATTACTATTGAAATGCTGAAACATGGATGGTTTTACACAAGAATGTTTGTACATTCTTACTGAAGGTGAGAAATAGTTTGATATCTTTCACTATAAGGTCCACTATTCTGTCGTGGCGTGCTATGTACATTCCCTTGTAAGCATGGCAGCCATTCAAGATGTGTGGAAATGTTTCAGTGATGCAAACAATGAGGGACCTGGGTTGTAGGAAACCAGATAGAAAGGTTGAGTCTGGTAGGAAGAACTTGTAATCTGGCTTTTACTGTGAAGATGGCAATGTCCTCATTGGGTGAGGTATTCTTAAGAAACGAGTGAGAAACAGAGATCAGCGGAAAGACATGCAAGCCCAGTGTTGTTTTTGATGATGTTGGTGTAAGTCCAAGAGAGTTCGGTGGGCACCTGTGGATGTTAGTGGGTGGCTATGACCACCGTATGTGGCTGTTGCCCTGACGTAGGTCAGGGGGTCATTAATAATATCTTCTGAGACTCTCACAGTCCCAGAGTCAGACCGTGCCCACTCCAGTGATACTCCAGTTCGGACACAAAGGTCGTTCAGGTCCGGCCAGTCTGACCAGACACCAAAACCAGCAGAATGGATGTCAAGTTTCCCGCTGGGTTTTCTTTTGAAACTAAGGAAGTGGGACTCCCTGGCCAACGGAACCTTGCATCTCCTTAGGTCCAGGAACAGGGAGGATCAAGACAGCTCCCTAACATCTTTGTCAACATTATTTAGCATGTTCAGAAGGTGGGAAATCCGCATGCTGGTTTAAATCCATCTCACGTTTGGTACCCCCAGCCCTCCTTCCCATTGGGGGTGAAAAATAATATCACAGGTGCTATGTGTGTTAAGTCCAAACCACTTTCGCACTAAGCTCACTATTTTGTTGTTTTTCACACACACACACACACACACACACACACACACACACACACACACACACACACACACACACACACACACACACACACACACACACACACACAAACAAACAAACAAACAAACAAACAAACAAACAAACAAACAAACACACAAACAATTGGATGGCATGACTTTCAAGGGCAGGGTTTTGGAAAGAGTGAAATGTGGCTGAATGGGTGAATGTGATCTAATTCAGACTGAATGTCCTTTTTCTACGTCAATCAGTTAACCATCAATCAGTCTGTTTGTCTTTTATAACCTAATAATAATAATAATGATAATAATTCCATGTGGTAGCGTTTAAGCCTTTCACTCCTGGAAAATACTTAAATCATTTTTTTTTAATATTGTTTATATGTCTATGTGGTGTTTTTAATATGCTTTATAACAAACCATGTGCAGATTCATAAATCAACACCATTGTTGAGTATTTTCTCTTTAAAACTGCAGTGAACCAAAGACACTCTCAAAAACACGGTTTGAAATCGCTGGCGTTTTTGATGTCACAAACTACTTTCTAACCAATCAGGTCAACGTGTGGGCGGGCTTTAGCATATCATTAACTATAACCACTCTGTGGACGGAGTCTCAAGAGAAGCCAGGTTATCCCGGTTACCGGTAGCCTATATTTTTTCTGTTGATAAGAAAAATTGGGTAGATTTAGCAATATAATAGCGGGTGAATTATGTATATGATGTATATTATGTTATGGTGAACTATATGCCTTTATCCACTGACATTCTTTGACGTTCAAAGCGTTTCTAAGGATACTTATTGTTAGAAGGCAGACTGAGATGGCGAATGGGAACATGGTTTGTGTAACATTAGGAACACATTATTAGCTGTTTGATAATGTAGTCAAGCCAAAGGCTGATCATATAAATTACCGTTATGTGTCTGACGTAAAGAGCGACACCTTTGTGCAACGTTTACTACAGTAAGTTGAGTAAAAGTTGAGTGCGTGGATCTCTGAGCTTGTGCGAGTGAGTGGGGGCGGGGCTCATTTGCATATTCATGATCCGCGTATACTAAATGAAGCAAGGGTGTAGTTACATTCAAGCGATTTTTAAGACATTAAGTTTTTTTTTTCACAGGAAAAAACGTTTAAATATGTCAAATATGGTCATTTTGGTGATCAAAGATGAGCTTTAAAGGATAAAATTATTGACTACAGGGGGACTTTATATTTTTCTGTACATTATCAACATTTGCTCTAAGAAAAAGTGTTTTTATTTTATTTTGTATGTTTCTCAACCCTGCTACTATTTTTATCAGTTGTTTAAATACTATTCATGTATATAAAATCAAGTACATGTATAGACTAACAATCAAACTTTATTCTGACTTGCTTCTATTATTTATTTATTTATTTATTTATTCCAATTCTTTTTGCTGCCACTCACATTTCAGAAGTTACACACGGCACCTAAGCAGAACAGAAAAAGGACAAAGGAGTGACTGAAATAGCTTTTTAATATTTAAAATGTAAACACATACATTGTAACACATAAAATAATGGCCATGGTGGGACATCTGAAATTGTCTATTAATCTTTTGTTAAACACAAAACATCCTGTTTGTGAATTATGAATATCAAGACCAGTTTAACATTGACTGTTATAAAGTGCTTCAGTTTTGGACCAAAGACGATATTTGTTTCCTTCTTCTTCCACGTCATCTAATGTGCAGCAGGGATTGTTGCTTAATTTCTGAGGGTGTTTGTCTAAAGAGCACCTCATGGATTTTGGAAATTAGACTCAACCGGTAGCACCTCATTGCATTTGGTCACTTCACGCTGTAGGGCGCACAACAACGGTGCTGTGGAGAGCATTGGTCAAGATGGTAGTGATAAACTACAGGAAACGAAAGTTAAACTAAGCATTTGCACAGAATAAAGAGCCACATCCTGAGTTATTAACTCCTGTACCAGAGGCCCATGAATGTCATTTCTAGAAAAAGATGTAGCTCTTGTTTTTTTAAGGCCCTATTGTACAATGAAACTCTTGTTTCAAATCACACGGTGTAGACAACAACAACTGTAACATTTAGTACCCTGTTGAGGGCCACTAGCATAATATCCAACACCGACAACTTGGATGCTTGGTAATACGTTCATTTGGAAAGATTTTAAACCACTTGACCGGTTTTGGCACGGACATGATTTGATTCTGTAGTTTCACAATATGAACTCGCCTCAAAGCAATTATGAATCTCCCAGTGAAGTCCATCCAGAACTCTCCTCAAGATCAGCGACCATCCGTTTGATACCCACACAGAAATACTTCAGGATAACGAAGCTAGAACATGCTTGAGCTTACAATGGCTTCCTGAACACGGCATCCATGTAAAGCATGCAAGAAACTTCCAAAGTCATCCGCTCCGTCTTAACAGTAGATGCAAAATCCATCGTAGCTAAGATGACAGTGTGTGCCCGACGCTTCTGGTGTTGTTTCTAGTCCATTAGCGGAGTGTTGTTTCAAGGCACCACACTTTCAAATACTTGACAACAATAGTGAAACATTGCACATCATTGCATCAAAATATCATTTGAGTATAGCTTTAAAATGCATATCTAAAAAATAAAGTACAAAGACCAAGAGAGTTGCTGAAATGCAAAGTTTGAAGCCTGTACTAAATGTGGAGATGAAGTCGGCCCTGAATTAGATCTCGTCTCGTTGGCAGTGTCCGATTGATATTTTCGATAGAAACTCCGCAGACGTCTTGTCGATCAAACATTCACCGCTAGTGGAGCGAACAGCTTCAAGTTTCCTTATGTTCACCGTGACGGAGCAACGAGCACCAGGCTCAGCCTCGCTGTCTTCGGCGTTTTACTCAAATTTCTTTCTCTCTTTTTTTTGCATTGATTTGCATTGGTTTGTTTCAGTAGTGTGTTTCAGGTCCAGTGCCCGCTTGTGAGCATAACACACAGCTGAAATAGAACAAAAAACTAAAAAGTAGTACAAAAACAAATGACACACTAGTCCCACAAACGTGGATTTTTGTATCCGTTGAACGGCGGATCACACCGCTGACTCTTTGGCCTTCTGGTCTATGAGGAAGGCGTTCAGTTGAGAAATGTCCACAACGGCATCGGTTTTGTTAATGGAAATGTCTTTTAAGTGGTCCTCGTCAGTTTGGTCCTTGGCAAAATTGACAAATACCTGAAATGAGCACACAAAAAGATCTTATAAGTTACAGTGGATGATGTTTTTTTAAATTTTGAGGTGTTTCGTTCTTTTGCGAACTTCCGTTTTTGTTCTCTGATAATCTGTAATATTATGAAATATTATCATTGTAAATGCCTGTTTTATATTTGAATATACTGTATGTTAAAATGTAATTTATTCCTGTGATCAAAGCTGAATTTTCAGCATCATTACTTCAGTCTTCAGTGTCACATGATCCTTCAGAAATCATTCTAATATGATTTGATGCTCAAGAAACATTTATGATTATTATCAGTTGTAAACAGTTGTGCTGCTTAATATTTTTGGGGAAAACGTGATACATTTTTTCAGGAACAGCATTCTTCTGAACTTTGTAACATTATAAATGTCTTTACTGACAGTTCTGATAAATTTCATCCCTTAAACATTTATTTCTTGTTGAATAAAAGTATAAATTTCTTTTAAAAACACAGTATGTAAGTTTCACCGCTAGAGGTCGCTTATTCAAAACAAAGGCGTAGCTTGATAATGCCGTGAATGAGCGTGAAATCATGGGAGTTGTAGTGTTGACTCTTCACCTTCACAGGCGATGGAAAGGAATCCGACAGACTTGGGCAGAAATCATGTTCATGAATGAGAAAATGTATTATAGTTTTATTAACGTTACGTGGTATGAAGCAGGACGCGCCGAGAGCCCTTGGGAGCGAATGCTAATGAGAGGGACCTGCGCGAAACACCGGCCTCTGAGCTTTTATTATGCTTATGATGCAGTCGCCGCTTCCGCTCTTTTCATTGCGTATGTGGGGTAACGCAGTTCTGTTTTATATGGTTAACACAATCATACTAAATACATTTGAGTGTGTTGATAGTTATGTTATAACGTTACTATGCGTTCGCTCGGTGGCTGGTATGAGAGACTTGCTAAATGACATGCAATTAATTTTAAAATGTATGATGGAGAAAGCTCTCTCTGATTATGCTATGTTAGCTACTTGACAGAATAGTATGTCTCTGAGGCGTGGTAAAAACGTTACTCGCGGTGAAAACAAGCGATTCAAACAATAAGACCGTGTTGCACTGTATAACAATGATTCGTTTTCTGTTGATAAATGTGTATCCAAACAGTTAGTTGTCTAATAAAATACATACTATATTAAAGTGTCACACTTTAAAATACATACTATATTAAAGTGTCTTTGGTGTTTCCACGGTTTCTACGGAAATCAAGGGTAGCACGGGTATGACATCATTGACAGGCGACGCAAGGACACGGTCCTTAACGCCGGTTAAAATAGCTGATTTCTCTGGATTTAAACATTGTTGGAAACGTTTGGGATAATGTAAGTACGCAAGTCAACAAAATATATAACACTGTTCTAGTGTTTTTTGGATATTTTAATCTAACACTCTTACATATTGTGCCTTTAAATAACCTTTTTGCATGGTAGTATAGTCAACAAGTAATTTTGCAATATTTCTGTGAATTTCTACAATTCATAATATCCCATAAAACAATCTTGAAGCGTTCTTACTTGGTCTAAAGTGGTCTGTGTGACGGAGTAGTCCTCGATGTGGAGCTGCTCTTTGTTCTTGGAGAGAATGCTGAAGATGCGGGCGAGGGATGTCAGCGACGAGGGCAGCTGGTACTGCAGCATGTTCCTGTGCTTCTCCTTCAGGGTGCTGCCCGGCAGCTCCCGCTCGATGAACTCCATCACCGGCTCCAGCTGCGGATCGGCTCCCGCCACCCGCAGGATGATGGTGTACCCGTCACCAAACCTGGAGCAGGAGCAAAAGGGTCAGTAAACCCATTCAAAAGAATCGATTCTCTGGGATGAATCAAAATTCTGTTGTCGTGTAACTTCTAACCTGTTCTTCAAGTGCTGCACACTGCCCAGGCAGCGGAACCTGCCGTTCACCATGATGGCCATACGAGTGCAGAGAGCTTCACACTCCTCCATACTGCAGAAGAAACAGCAAAGTCATGCTTCAGTCTATAGGCGCATAGTTTCTTTACAAAATGACATCGCCATCTACTGGCCTGGCATGAATAATACAGTGTTTTTAGTCCTTTTCGCGGATCCGTGTGAACGGGTATCGTTTTGATAACGCTGTCACCTGTATGCGAAAAACGCATCGGAAAAACTTCTCCATGTTTATTACATTGTTGTTGCGTAAACAACCTAAGACAGCATGCGATCCTGAATTCAACTCTTTTTTGCGGCTTATTGCGTTTAGACGGTCAAATACACACAATTACATCATCGTGTGGAGTATTCACATATTCACGTCAGTTATGTATTAAGTGAACATAAACAGTTGGGTGAAAACCCTAACCGTGTGTCAGTATATTAGATCCGTGCGTTCGTTCTTAAAGTGACAGTAGCCTAATAAACCTGCTGCTATCTGTGTCATTTAATGTTAATCAAACAACAAAAGGCAAAGAGAAAATCACTCACTGCTTTTGACTGAATAACTTTTGTAGCTTTAATAAGAATCAATAGTGAGGACTATGCAGTATTTTTGATTAGTATTAGTATTTCTTACTACATAAAAGTACTGTACCTTTACATTATACTTTAAACTTTATATAATTTGTATCTGTGTTCTAATAACAAAAATTAAATAACAAAAATAACTATATCGTGATATATATCGTTATCGTGAAATAAAATTTCTCAAATCTCTAAGATTTTGGTCGTCTCGCCCACCCCTAACGTTTCTCTTCCTTTCTCACCTGTGTGAGGTCAGAACGACCGAGCGTCCCTCTTTAATGATGCTGAGGATGCAGTTCCACAGGGCCCGTCGGGCTTTGGGGTCCATCCCAGTGGTGGGTTCGTCCTGTAACAACAGCGACAGCCAGGTTAACCGTCGCCCACAAATTCAGCAGGAAACACAAGCAGCACACCATAAAGAGAGGGAAGAGCGTGAGCATGTTTCCTGATTCTGACTGACGGGCACCAGAAAAGTGGAGCGCTGTGCTGCCGTGCTAGAACTGCTAAGTGTAACCCGGTTCCATGGGAATTAAACACTTCACGGCGTATTAAAAATGTGGCAAGAGCTAAAGGCCGTGTGGGTATCGCTTTTGTTCTAGGAAAAAGAGATCTGCTAAGTGGCCAGTCTGAGGACTGTTACACATTAGCACTGTTCTAAACTGGAATGAATGTCACAAGATCTTTTCTTGAAAAATAGATGACCTATATACACCGTTACTTTTTTGGGTTTGTAGACAAAGATGCTTTTTGATGGTAAAGTGGTGTATTATGACTGTTCTAAATTCAGTATATTAACCATGCACATGGTTTGCTCTGGTTTTGCTCCAATTTGATGGTTTCAGCCAGAAATTCACTTCACAAAACACATTGTGTTTGGCATAAAACATATTAATTATCCTTGTTTTATGTGATGTGTCTTTTTTGCTGATAATATTTAGATTTTATTTTTGTTTTATTTTGCTATACTTTGATAACTGCATAATTGCACATTTTGTCCTTCCTTTTAAATGCTGTTAATATTATTTTTTATTTTATTTAGCTTTTATATATTTCGCCAACTTTGATAACTATGTGTAATTGCACATTTTCCTTCCTTTTAAATGTTGATATTATTTAGCTTTTATTGAAAACTTTGCACAATTGTACATTTTTTCTTCCTTTTAAATGTTAATATTATTTAACTTTTATTATACTATGAAAACTTTGCACAATTGTACATTTTTGCTTCTTTTTAAATGTCAATATTATTTCACTTTTATTTTTATTTATTATGCTATACTATGAAAACTTTGCATAGTTGTAAATTTTTTCTTCCTTTTAAATGTTAATAATATTTAGATTTTATTTTTTATTTATTTAGCTTTTATTTATTTAGCTATACCTTGCTATCTATGCACAATTGAATTTTTTTTCCTATCATTTACATGCTGCTAATATAATTTTTAATTTTATTTAGCTTTTAGTTATTTTGCTATACTTTCTATGAACAATAATTGCATTTGCATTTTTATTATGCATTTGGATTTTTTGCATTTTATTATTTGCATGTAGCATTGTTTTTCCCTGTTCTCCATAATCAATACAGACTTATGGCACATTTTTGATGTATGATGCACTAGTCGAAAACGAACACAAAGTTGGGTAGTTTATTATCTTCACACTCACCAAGAACACCACTGGCGGTCCCCCAATGAGCGCCATAGCGGTGGAAAGCTTCCTCATGTTTCCTCCGCTGTAGCTTCCTGCCGCTTTGTCTACATACTTCATTAGGCCCAGTTTACGAATGCCCCAATCCGCCACCTGCAACAAACAAACAACCAATCAGATCCCTTGATAATCAGCTGCAACACAAGACTTTCCCTCTCAAGGACAGCTAAAGACTGACCTCGCACACTTCTTTCTCGGGGACGCCCCGCAGGATGGCGTAAAACTCCAGATGTTCTCGGCCAGTTAGCAGGTCGTTGATGGCATCAAACTGCGGGCAGTAGCCCATATTCTGATGCACTTCATCAATCTCTGTCAGCACGCTGCAGAAAACAAGCCAAGAGATTAGCATTATTATAAAAAGGGTCACTTAAACACATACTATGCATGATGGAAAACAATGTTAGCATTATTTTTACTTGTTACAAGAATACTAGCTAATCGACAACCTCAAAGTCACAAAAAAAATGGACTTTTAAAAAAAAAATGTATTTAAAGTATTAGTTATTATCCGAAAGCAATAAATCAGTAGCATAATGTTTTAATTTATTCACCTTTTTCCTGCCAAGTAAGCCTCTCCACTAGTGACAACTGAATCTCCTGTGAGCATCTTGAAGGTGCTTGTCTTTCCAGCTCCGTTCACACCGAGCAACCCGAAACACTGATGGAAGAACACAATATCATCTAAACCCTAATCGCCAGCACTTTATTCTAATCATACAAGACCAGCCTAACTAAACTGAAAACAGTCCTTTAATAACTAAGAAGACAGATTGATGATCTCACCTCTCCTGGTGGGATTCCCACACACAGTCTGTCCACAGCTGGCTTCTGCTTCCTCTTATACACCTGCAGAATGAGCAATGTTATTATTAATTAACTGAACAACAATACTGATGCAATAATTATTATGTGACAGAAGCTTGCTTGAGCCACCAATATATATATACAGCTCTGGAAAAAATAATTTTTTCCAGAGCTGTATATATATATATATATATATATGAATGAAAGTGTATGTAGATGGTGTGAGATGTTGCTCACCTTGGTGAGCTGTTTGAGCTCCAGAATATCAGTCTGTCCTCCTCCACCCAGAATCCTCTGTCTTTCTCTGGCCACATCCTCATCCTCCTCTCCAATGGGCTTCAGCTTAGTGTTAAACGGCCTATTAATACCAAAACAGAACATTTATTACATACATTTAAAACAGATTTTGCATATATTTAAAATGACTTGGCACAGTGAGGGTATGAAAGTATCATCACCTAGCCTTGATGCAGAAACGGTACTGGATAAGGACGGTGATGCAGAAGAAAATCACGCCCTCTATGGCCATGGCAAAGAGATTCTTGCCCACCATGTCCCACGCCAGAGGAGAGCGGAATCGATTCTCACCTGAAAACATTCAGAAACATCATGTCAGAAGAAGCAGACCCAGAATTCACAAATTATTTAACGTGTTGCATGCACGATAATGGCAAAATACACCAGTACACACAGATATTGGGTTGAACATTTTCAATTAACAATTTCAATCTTTTTTATCAATACAAATAACTACCTTCTCCGTGAAAGATACATTTGGTGCTGCTTTAAAAAACACTGCTATAGGCAGATTACTAGGTTTTGGAAATGAGCCAAGGTCTACAAACTAAATTTTGTTACATTCGACCCTGATGTCTTTCTTAGAATGAGATTTTGGTTAGAGGAAACATATTTGAGCAGCTGTGATTCTTATGCTTTTCCATGGAAATGATCCAGGACATCTTATGTCCACAACAGGATGTCACTTTGACCGGGGCCCCAAACCAAACCAACATCAGCAATTATTTAAACAAAACCCTTTCAACTCCACTAAACTCCAAGCTAACAAAAATACGTTCTAAGAATGTTTTTCTAACGTTCCCATTAAGTTATGAAAATGTGATTTCTGAATATTCTCTTAACATTCAAAACGTCCAGTTTAAAAACAAAACAAAAAAAATGTTATGTGAATGTTAAGGGAAAATTCCATTTTGCAAACATTATGGGAACGTTACTTTTGAATGTTCTCTGAACATTTGAAAACAAGTAGTAAAAACAGACGAATATCCAACTAAAATGTTTCAGAAAAAACGTTCCATGGACGATTTTAACAATTTTTAAGAAGTCTCTTTAATGCTCAGCAAGGCTGCTTTTATTTGATCAATAATACAGTAACATTATTACAATTTATAATAACTGTTTTTGAATATATTTTAGAATGTAATTTATTCCTGTGATCAAAGCTGAATTTTCAGCATCATTACTCCAGTCTTTAGTGTCACATGATCCTTCAGAAATCATTCTAATATGATGATTTGATGCTCAAGAAACATTTATGATTATTATCAGTTGTAAACAGTTGTGCTGCTTAATATTTTTGTGGAAACCCTAATTTTTTCAGGATTCTTTGATGAATAGAAAGTTCATAAGAACCGCATGTATTTAAAATAGATTTTTTTAAAACTATAAATGTCATTTTTGATAAACTGAATGCTTCCTTGCTGAATAAAAGCATTAATATCTTTTTAAAAAAATAGTATAACAAATGCTAGTTAGTAAAAAACCGTTCCAACTAAAATGTTTGCAAAAAACGGCTTTTAAATAATGTTTATGATAACATTTTGAGACCAGACAACTTTGAACGAACATTCCATTAGTGTTACTGGAGGAACGTTGGTTCAGAACTTTGAGAGAACATTGCCAGAACGTTAGCCAAAGTTCTGAGAACGTTCCCTGTTCCCTGTTCGGTTAGTGAAGCAATTCTAAATGGACATTCTAAAAAGAACATTTTACTATAAGATTTTTAAAAAATAATTAGGATTTGATTGGTTGAACTGGATAATGTATTTGTGGGAATGGTACACACCAAATCTCTCCAGAGCGTCAGCCATAGCTTGGTTCTTCACCATGTCAATGAGACCTCTGCCCAGACAGAAGTGAGGGAAGATCAGGAACACGTTCTTCAAGATGTCGTTGATGCCTCCAATCTCCTGAAATAAAAAATTAGAAGAAACATCCACAGTTAGTTTAGGGTTTCTTTTGAAGAGAGCTGAACTATTGTCATCACAAATTAGACCACATTAGTTATAAGATATATAAATCAAGCACAGCTGAGACATATGAACTTACATTGCTGCCGAAAAGCTCCAGGACAAATGTGGATACGCTGCCATTTATCCCAATGAGGATGTTAACGCTGGTCAAAACCACATATGCTGTACTGGGAATCTTAAAGAAGAATGACGCTGGGTACATCAGAGGTGTTATGGACCACCTGGATGGACACAAAGAAATGCACATGGCCAAAGCTTTCATGTTAGTGACATATTTTTGGAGCTGTTACACATAAAATCTGACATACACTATATTTGATTTATGCTCACCAATATTGATTTATTTGATAAAAAAATACAGTAATATTGTGAAATATTACAATTTAAAAGAACTGTTTTCTATTTGAATGCATTTTAAAATGTCATTTATTCCTGTGATGTCAAATTTAATGCATCCTTGCTGAATGAGAGTATTCATATAATTCAAAGAAAAACCTTACTGACACCACACTTTTCAATGGTAGTGTATACTAGACAGTAAGGCAATTTGTGGCCCATCTTACCCATAGAGCAACAGCAGGAGGGCAAGAACAGGAAGATTGGTGGAGGACACATAGGCCTCTTGTTGGAAACAGACGAAGATAATGATGACCAGGGTCGCCGGGACAATGTAGTTGCACTAAAGAACAAAGATGCAGTTAGTCAAAAGCCATTTGAACAGATATCAACACATTTAGAGTAAGATTATACCATTTTACAACATACCATGTCCCAAACAAAGTTGGCTAGCCAGTAGAGGAAGGGCTGCACTCCGCTGATGAACTGCATGTGTTTGGCTTTGTTCACTCTCTCCTGGATGAGGAACACCACAAAGCTGGCCGGGACGAAGGACATGGCGAATATGACGCAGATGGACACCAGCACGTCGACTGAGGTTGTCATTCTGGGAATTTGATGGGATTAAAGGTCAGAGATCAAGATTGTGTCGGTACATGGATGTGAGTGTGTGAACTGCAGTCATGGTTACTTACAGCGCCACCTGTGAGAGCTGCTCTTTGGTGAGGTTGAGCGGATGGTTGAAAACATTGATGCCGAATTTGGACCGCTCCGGGCCGGGGGGCAGATTAGAACGCAGGACGGCATTGTTCATGACATTGAGGAACGCTCCGATACTGTGCCAGCCCTTATTATTGAACCAGATCTGGAAGAATACACAATCATGTCACTCGTCTTGCTCTTATAGAGCAACAAAAGCCCTTAAAGCTCATTGACATTGTGCAATCATCAGAGTTTATGAGCTCTGGCATAATAATAGACTGTTCCATCTACAAAAATAGAAAACTTCGACCTCAACATTAACAAAGCCTACAATGTGTCAGTGTCTAACACACTCAACATCTTTTGTTTTGTTGCTATAAAAACATATTCAGCCCTGTGAATAAATTAATAATAATAAATAAAACAATTATACTGGTAATTATAGTGGTCTTTTTTATATTTACATTATATATATATATATATATATATATACACAATATATAACGTAAATATAATAAAGACCTACAATTCTATAAACAACTAATAACAACAACAATTATATATATATAAATGTATATGTATATACATATATAATAGCAATAATATAAGTAATTAAAAAAGTAAAGAACTACAAGTACATAAATAAAGAACTACATATACATAAATAACTTGAGTTTAATTATATGAGATATATATAGTTATTGTAAGTTATTGGTATACTTGTATATATATATATATATATATATATATATAAATAAAAAGTAAATTAATAAAAAACTATTTAGATCATAATGTAATAAAAAACAATAATTATAAATAATTACATATATGTATATATAATATTGTATATATATATATATATATATATATACACACACAAAATAATAATAGCAATAATATTTGTAATTAAAAAAATTAAGAACTACAAGTGTAAAAATTTAATATCTATATTATCTAATAAAGACCTACAAGTACATAAATAATTTACAATAAAAACTATTTAGATATACAACATTATACATATACTATATTAGCATTATTTATATATAAAATATAAAAAATATTAGTCATTAAAAAACTTAAAATAAGGACATAAATACCTTACAATAACAATTTATATAATGGCACCTTAAGTTTAGCTGATTTTCTATTGGACAGTACCTAAAGCTGTGCATAAATACTGTTAATACTGTTGTGTTAACACTCTGCCAGTAATTCTATTGACGGATTAATCATGCCAAGATAAATTTACACACACACACACACACACACACACACACACACACACACACACACACACACACATGTATAAAGAGTGCAAGCTTTCATCATGACTGTCATCTATGTCTGTATGGTCAGAGAAATACATCCAGCCAGAAAGCAGTGTACACACCTTTACATTGTTCTTGGTATCAAGACCTTGGATAAAAATAGACAGGCTTCCCAGAAAGCGGTCAGCTGCGGTACCCTATGGGTTGCAAAACAAAGACAGGGTTAAGGCAAGTAAATCCCAAACATTGGGCAACACCTGCCTTTAAGTTTATGGGCCCTAGCTGATGTTCAAACATCGTAAACTTGAGTGTGGGACAACAAAGTTAGACATACCGCTTGAAGACTGAAGTGGTTACGAATGTTAGAGATGGCGTCAGTGATGTCATCGCCAGGGGGGAGGGCCTGTGAGCTTCTGGCACCCAATGAGAATCCACCATACCTGTAAAACAGCCAATGAGAAAGAGATTTGAGGTTCAAATCTTCCCTTGGATTATTATTATTATTTTCCTCATCAATAACAAATCTGAAGTGATGAGCATACCTGAATTCATTGACCCAGAGCTTGTTCTTCAAGCTGAACAGACAAAACAAGACAGAGTTAAAGCGCTGCCATGAGAATGAAAAATTCAAGCATGTCTTAATTGTCAGATTTGCTTAACCCACCTTTTCCCAATAATCTGTGCGTATGTTTTCACCAAGTAGTCTGACATATTTCTGCCAGTCAGATTCTGCAAGGTTTCAGCACCGGTGACTTTAATCTAAAGAATATCACAAGACAAAGCCAATGAACACATTGTTGTGCTGTTATTGAAACATAATGATAAAATCAAAAATAATAGCACTATTGAAAAAGTACAATATTTGGTGAATATGTCTACCTGAGGGGGCGGCAGACCTCCTGCTCCTGCCGGACACTCCGGAAGCATCTTTTTCCTTCCTTCGCAACTGCACTCGCACAGAGGCGATGGGTTTTCCATACTCCAGTTCCCATTTAGGAAAATGTCCTGAACGGTCTCGTGAATCTCTGGAACCACCCACTCTCCATCTTTAATCGGACATGATTTGCTACTGTTTCACAAAAAAACAAAACATAAATAAATATTTAATAATTAGTAAATAATTATTATTAATACAAATACTTTCAAATTGCACTTACATTAAATTATAACTTTTTTTCAAAATCAAATGTTAAATTTTTGAATATATTGGAAAATCTAATGTATATATGATCTCAATATATAAACAATCGAAGTAAAGAACAAGGATTTTAATTATAGGAATTTTTAGTCGATTGTCAATAAAATTACACACCCAATTAAATAGAAGCATCTTCTACACTGTAAAAAGTGGTAACCTGCAGTTGTTACCTTAAAGGTGCAGTGTGTAATATGTATGAGGATCTATTGATAGAAATACAATATACTATACATAACTATGTTTTCAGTGGTGTATAAAGACCTTACATAATGAACTGTTATGTTTTTATTACCTTAGAATGAGCCATTTCTATCTACACACACCGCGGGTCCCCTTACAGTGAAGTCACCATTTTGCGCCACCATGTTTCTACAGTAGCCCTAAACGGACAAACTGCTCTAAAGAGCGCTAGTCACTCTCTGCTGTCTGAGACGACAACATCTTTGTCCTGTGTCAGCCACCGTAGCTTCTCTATATGCTTTGAATGGGAGGGGTGAGCGGTGTGTAATTTTAATTCGCAACCTCACCACTAGATGCCGCTAAAATTTACACAATGCACCTTTAAAGAGCTGCTTTTTACTTGATTTTAACCCATAAAAATTAAGTTTGTTGTTAGAAATTAATTTATTTAGGTTGATGCTACATTATATTTTTGACTTGCATTAAACCAGTTAATTTAGATAGTATCATTTTTTGGGTTACCGTTTTTTCCCCCCCAGTGTAAATTGTGAATGTAATCATTGAGAATGCCAGCTGCTCTTTTAATTTGGACTTAAGCAAAGTAATATGAGGAAAAGGTCTGAGGACTCACACATCGTTCTGCTGATCTGTGCATTGTTCGTTGTAAGCCGGACTGTCCATCAGAGCTTCCAGTAACCCGTTTGTATGCCTGTCCTCTGGTGCATCGTTGCTGTAGTGAGAAAGCAATCATTAGACTCTCGAAGAATCATGGGAATTAAATCGCAGACTCAAGTGTGTGGATGGTAGCGTGTACCTGAAGAAGGTGAACTGCTCCTCATACATGCTGGGCTCCAGAGCGAGACTGGGATACTTTCCAAAAGGAGGGACGATTAGACTGAAGACCAGGGCGATGCACACGAACACAGCAGGAAGCACGATCTGAAATGATGCGTTTTTTTAAGGACATAATTAGGAATTGCAAACAGAGAACACAGGAAAATCTTAATATAGAATATTACATGAAGAACATACCTGAGCAAAGAAACCTTTCCGGGAACGTCGGGCGTACAGGAAGCGTTTCCAGAGCAAAGCCACGAACTGCTGTCTCTTCAGACTCCAGCCCTTCACCTGGTACGAACCTTTACCATCAGCGCCGCCCAACCAGTCCGTCTCACGTGATTCTGCAGGTGCACCAACAGCAAAAAGTTATAAAAAAAAATTTCCATATGGAATATGGGTAACACATTAGATTAGGGTCCACTTCTCACTATTAACTATTAACTATAACTTTTGCCTCAATAAACTCTTAATTACTGCTTATTAATAGTTAGTAAGGTAGTTGTTAAGTTTAGGTATTGGGTAGGATTAAGGAATGTACAATATGGTCATGCAGAATAAGGCATTAATATGTGCTTTATAAGTACTAATAAACAACCAATATCCTAGTAATATGTAAGCTAATAAGCAATTAGTTAATCGTGAGAATTGGACCCTAAAATAAACCCTGAAACCAGAATATGTGTAAGAGTAATATTTATAATATTTGTAATATTTATCTATTAATACTGTGGTTTAAATTTTGGGGTCAGTACATTTTTTTTTTTTTTAAAGAAATTTATACTATACGATTTCCAATACAAATAAAAGCCTAATTCTTTTGTATTCATCAAAAAATCCTGAAAAATGTATCATGGTTTCCACATGTTTTGATAATAATAATAAGAAATGTTTTTTTTCCAGCAAATAAGCATATTAGAATGATTTTTGAAGGATCATGTGACACTGAAGACTGGAGTTATGATGCTTAAAATTCAGCTTTGCATCACAGGAATAAATTAAATTTTTAAATATATTCACATAGAATATAGTTATTTCAAATTGTAATAATATTTCACAATAGTACTGTTTTTAGTGTATTTTTTTATCAATAAATGCAGCCTTGGTGAGCAGAAGTAACTTTAACATTTAAAAAATCATAATTATTCCAAACTTTCAAACAGTAGCGTACATATATGAATCACTGAATCAAATTGATTCACTGAAACTGAACTCTGTATTGCACATATTCACCATGATACTTAATTTTATAATACGGAAATATAAATATCTAAGTCAAAATATAGCAAATATTCAAGCTTTTCACATGAACTGGCTTTATCTAAACACATGAGATGATGGTTCAGAACTCAAAATATATTCAGAATAAGTGGGATGGATGAAGGATGGGTAAAGTGACTACCTGGATCACCTTCTGAGTCATTGAAATCAAAGTCGTCTTCGGTAAAAGGCTTCAGGCAGCTCTGATGGTCACCAAAAGCGTGTCTGCGGTTCCTGCGAGCCGGTAGAGTTCCATCTGATAGACAACATGATGGGGAAACATAGTAACTCTACGTGTTTCCAAAGACTCTATTGATATCCAATAAAAAGTGAAATGCGTTTGGTTTTACCTGAGATTACAGTGTCAACACCGCTGTCTTCTGCCACTTTGAGGAAAATCTGCTCAAAATAATCACACACGCAAATTAAGTATATTCACATTCTTGCATGGAATGAACAGAATTAAATAGAGATATTTCAGTAATGTTACCTCTTCCAGTGTGGTGTCAGAGATGCCATAGCTGGAAATGCCGAGGTCGGTGAGCCGGTCGTCGATCTCATGGAAGAGCTCCACGAACTCTCCAGCTTTGGCAGACTCGTACGGCAGAACGTACATGATCTCGTGACCCATATCCTCAACTAGTCTGGCTGTAGGGACGTGCTTGAAAATCACATTGGAGATCAGGGAGACATCTGGAATATGGAAAGAGTAGAGAAAGTGTTCAAAACACATAGAAACGAACGAGTTTGGAACAACATGAGGGTAAATAATAAAATAACTTTAATTTTTGGGTGAACTATCCCTTTAAAAAGCTTTTTAACTCTTTATACAAGTGTTATTTAGTATTATCTTTTTAAAATGCCAAAATGTCCGCTTTGTCGAGTATCCTCGCAAGCACAGTCTTAAATGAGTTAAATAAAGTCTTAAATGACCGTAAAGAGTTGTGAGGATATCAGATGCGTGTCAGATCCGCGTCATGTGCTTCAGGTCTTAAAGTGACAGCAGCCTAATAAACCTGCCGCTGTCTGTCATTAATGTTAATCAAAGAACAAAAGACAAAGAGAAAACCACTCACTGCTCCTGACTGAATAACTTTTGTAGCTTTAATAGGAATTAATCTATATTTAATTTATAATTTATGGAGTGAAGACTGTGAAGTGTTTGATATCTTTATTCAATTTCCTACCTAAAATATCTTTATCTTTATGTTGTTTCTACATTAATTTGGAGATTAAATGTGAAATTATTACAATGTAAAAATATATTAAAAACTTTAATGTTAGGTGCAATTAATTGCGCTTAATTGCAGACAAATGTGATTAATTAAATGTTTTTTATCAATTGACAGCACATATTTTCATTAATCAAGCTTAATTTTCAGTCATTTTGTTATGTGCTTTTGTCATTTTTATTATTTTTTTAAGATTACTATTCAGTTTTAATTTACTATCACTTTTATTTTTTAATTCAGTTTTAGTTTTGATCTATTTTAGTTAGTAATTTTAGTGCTTTAGCTTAAACTTATTTTAGTTAGTTGCCAAAGTAGCATTTATAATTTTTGCTTAGTTTAAGTTTTCCAATTAATATTCAAACTTTAGTTTACTTCAGCTTTATTTCAAAACAACAAAAAAATGTTTAATAGTTTTTGTTGTAGTCGATAGCGATGTGCCCAGAGCTAAATACCTTATGCGGAAATGCACGGATAATGAATAACGCATTCTACGGAGGCCCTAAAGGGACATGCTGACGGAAAAAATACAAGATGTAAGGAGAAACTATATTTCATATCCTTTTGTGTTCGCTTGCAAGCGTTTGCATTTCCCCGAGAAACTTTTGTGAGCGAACGCAATATAAACGCATCTCATATTCCGGTAACAGTTTATTTTAGGGTCCAATTCTCACTATTAACTAGTTAACTAGGATATTGGCTGTTTATTAGAACTTATAAAGGAAATATTAAAGCCTTAATCTGCATGTTGTACAATATCTACCCAATACCTAAACTCAACAACTACCTTACTAACTATTAATAAGCAGTAATTATTAGGAGTTTATTGAGACAAAAGTCGTAGTTAATAGTTAGTTAATAGTGAGAACTGGACCCTAATCTTAAGTGTAACCCATATTTTTTCCATCATCATGTCCATTTAGAATGTATAGAGTGCGTTATTCATTATCCGTGCCCTTCCGAATAAGCTATTCAGCTTCATCTCTAGTAGTTAACAATAATAACCCTGCCAAATACCTATGGTGGTGGTTTCACTTTCATGGTCGCTGCCCAGCCCAGCATCAGAACTGCTCTCAGATACAGTGTCCTCCTACAGGGACAAAGAAAATCATAAAATATGGCACCAAGAAAACTTCAGATAGGGTGAGTACTATAAACATGAAGATTATCTACTCCATAATAGCCAAAATACATATTAAACATTATTCCTACCTTCTTGAGACTTGTTTTAGAATAGGAGACGGTGCTGTTGGAGGTGCGGCAGGAGCTTGCGGAGAGATCGAAGTCTTTCTTCACCAGCGTCAGGTAGTATCCCGTTCCCAGCTGGGTCTTGAGGAACAGAGAGGAACCCACACAGCACAGCTTCCCATGGGAGATGATGGCAATACGATCTCCCAGGATATCGGCTTCGTCCATGTGGTGGGTGGACAGGATGATCGTGCGACCTGGAGGTGAAACGATACGGCTTAATGGAACATTTCAGGAAGAACAAAACGGCAATGTTGGCTTAGACAGAATCCGCCTATACCTGGACGATACTTCAGCAGAAGGTCCCAGATGCCACGACGAGCGTAAGGATCGACTCCAGCTGTCGGTTCGTCCAGGATCACAACCTTTGACCCACCAACGAATGCCAGTGCTACTGATAACTTCCTCTGCATTCCTCCTATAAGGACCATAACAGTTAGTTCTGTTACTGTTTCATCCTGGTCACAGTACGTGTATTTTCGGTAACACTTTAGTATGGGGAACACATACTGACTATTAACTAAGATGCAGAATAAGGCATTAATATGTGCTTTATAAGTACTAATACACAGCCAATATTCTAGTAATATGTAAGCTAATAAGCAACTAGTTAATAGTGAGAATTGGACCCTAAAATACAGTGCTACCGTATTTTCTAATCATAATATAGCTATTTTTGATGGAAATTCAAAAAATGGTTTATACACTACCATTCAAATTTTTGAGGTCTTTTTTTTAAAGAAATTAATACTTTTTTTGAGCAAGGACGCATTGAATTGATCAAAAGTGACAGTAAATACATTTAAAATAAATGCTTTAAATAAATGCTGTTCTTTTGAACTTTCTATTCATCAAAGAATCCTAAAAAAAGTATGTTTTCCAAAAAAAATGTAACCATTTGATAATAATAAGCATTGGTAAAAATCATAAATGTTTCTTGAGCATCAAATCATCATATTAGAATGATTTCTGAAGGATCATGTGACACTGAAGACTGGAGTAATGATGCTGAAAATTCAGCTTTGATCACAGGAATAAATTACATTTTAACATATATTCAAATTAAAAACAGTTATTTCAAATTGTAATAATATTTCACAGTATTACTGTTTTTAATCAAATAAATGCAGCCTTGGTGAGCATAAATGGAAATGTATAAATGGTACAGCAAAATCTCTGCTGTTGCACAATATAATTTCCGTACCTGAGAGCTGGTTGGTGCGAGATTTGCGTTTATGAGGCAGGCCGAGGTCCATCACTATCTGCTCCATCTCCGATTTCACCTTCTCCTCAGGTAAACCCTTCAGACGTGCATAAAACCAGATGTGTTCCTCCACGGTAAGCCTAAAACACATAAACAAGATCTAGAGATCTAGAACACAAAACAACCGAGCTTCTAAAATGTGTTTTTGGTGGTAACGTACATGCTAAAGAGGACGTTATGCTGTGGACACACGCCCAGGTTTTGGCGTATAGCGTTCAGATCGGTGCGGATGTCTTTGCCCTGGATGTAAGCAGTGCCCGAGGTGGGTGGGAACAGGCCGGTGAGGATAGACCTAAGAACGCAAGAAGTATAGAGCTTATCTTATTAACATCAGCACATTATTAGCATCAGATGATGTTAAGATCTTGTGTTGAGTCTTACATGGTTGTGGTTTTTCCAGCGCCATTGTGACCCAGGAAGGAGGTGATCTGGCCCTCATAAAAACCTAGAGTCAAACCATCCACTGCCAGTTTGCCGTTGCTGTAGACCTTCACCAGGTTCTCGATGTAAACACCTGGATCCAGGTGGGCTGGTTCCTCTTCAATACATACAGCTAGAAGATAAATCAAACCATATATTTCAGCGTTTACGCTCAATATTTAGATTTTACAGTACGCACGCAATGTACAGCCAATAGCCTTAACTTTAATGGTTAAACATAATCTTTTGAACTAAGTTCAGTACATTTTGTAAATAAGAGCATTTTGGGAAATTAAGTTTTCTTCCACCATGGTCCATACAATATACCTAAATTTAATAAATATGATGAAATATATTATTTAAATGAAGATTATTTTAGTTGGCAAACTTCTTAATTAATATTATATTATTTAAATGATTATTAATATGTTTCTGGAAATATCAATGTTGTGTTTTAAAAAATAAAAATAATAGAAAAATATGAATTGGAATTTACATTTACAATTAGTCTTAATTCAATTCTGACAGTATATATATATATATATATATATATATATATAACATTTTTAAAATTATTTTTTTATTTATTTTACTTTTATACATTGGGTTTAAAAAAAATAAATTGGAATTTACAATTAGTCTCAATTCCATTCCGACAGTAAAAAATCTATTGTATATACAGTACACACACACACACACACAGTATGTTATATTTTTGGTTATATTTCTATACCTTCAGCATTTTCTTTCTTGTTGGTCGGTGTTGCTGAAATCCAACCACATTTCTCTCCACACCAGTAGGACTTGGTGAAAGGGAAGTACCAGGGACGTGGGATGCCATATTGCCCTGTGAGATTGACATTTTTACACCATGAGAAACCTCACAAAGCCATCCAATGTCTTGCAAACATGAATTACATCTTTACCAAATGCCACTTACCTGGAAACACAGCTTCAATGTACCAGGTCATGATGGCGTAGAGCACAGCGTCGAAGAGCATGAGTGAGATGGAAGTGGTGAGACTGTAGCTGTCCTCCTGCATGGGGCTGGAGAGCAGGTTACTCCACTGTATGCCCACACCCTGCTCCTCAAACAGAGCGAAGTACTCGCAGCCAAAGCCGAACGCCACCGGAGACAAGAGGCTCTGAGGAGAGAGAGACACAGGCCTTCATAAACAGCACAGGGCAGGGGTTTAAAAAATGTCAAATAATAAGTAAGATGAAAATAAATCAATAAAAATTACATTAAAATAAATGAGTAAATAAATAATATGTCTACCAGGACAACACGGTTTGACAGTTTAAAACTTAATAAAAAATAAATATTTTAATTAAAAAAGTTTAAATAGATTAAAATAATCAAGTAAATAAAAATTTGATTCAAACAAACAAATAAATAATTAGATTAAAATAAATAAGTAAAGAAAAATTAGGTTAAAATAAGTCAATAAATAAATAAAAATGTTATTAAAATAAATATTTGTTTTTAATTTTAAATCAATTTTTTAAAATATTTATTTTCTATTATGTTTCTATTCTGTACTGTCAGATTATTTATTTTTTATATTATTAAATGTATTATTATTTATTTACTTATTTATTTTAATAACATTTTTATTTATTTATTTTTATAACATTTTTATTTATTTATTTTTTATAACATTTTTAAATAAAAATGTTATAAAAAATAAATAAATAAAAATGATATTAAAATAAATAAGCAAATAAATAATACATCTAACAGTAAAGTACTATAATAAGTAGAACATTTACTTAATTTAACAGAATAGAAAATACATATTTTAATTAAATAATTTGATTAAAATAAATAAGTAAAGAAAAATTTGGTTAAAATAAGTCAATAAATAAATATTAAATTAGAATTAATAAATAAAAATGCTAATAAAATAAATAAGAATTTGATTAAAATAAACAAGTAAATAAATAAATACAAATTACATTAAAATAAAGTAAATAAATTTAAAAAAATCGATTAATGGCATCAAAAAATAATTGAAAACCCCTGGCATATCCATATTTTCATTGCTAAGCAGATGAATAAGATTCACATAATTCACACTCACCACTACTACTTTGGCGCCAAAGCCCACGTAATCCTGCCAGGCCACGCACAGCACATAGGGAAGGTAGAGGGTGAAGTATATGATGCCCCCGCAGGCCGCGGCGAGGTTAGCGCGGGAGAAAAGCGTGCTGATCAAGAAACACTGCATGATGGTCACAACGGCAAAGGAGGCCAGGAACAAGTAGACTACGCCAGGGTCACTGTACGGCAGGAGATTCCCCATCTGAGCACAATATGAGAAAGGGTTGTTAGGGTATGTTGTTAGGGTTATATTTTTACTAGACAAATGGCGCAATACACACCTTCAGGATGAGCACCAGTAGGGCGGCGCTGATGAGCAGTGGTATCAGACTACTGATGAACCAGCTCAGCCACAAGATGCCATTATCCAAACCCATAATCCTCATGGTCTCCTTGAGCCGTGCTTCCTTCTCGTACACCACACCCTTGATGATGATGGCCACCGAGTACATCCAGGCCAGAGTCATGAACAGAGGCATGGAGCGGCTCATTACCCGCAGGAAACTAGGGCAGAGGAGACAGGATGGGTTAAGCCTTCAGCATGAAAGATATACAAAAGATATCTGCTAAGATACCTTGGCAAAAAAAACACGACGCAAAAACTGAATTTCAGTTGGTATGATGAGTAGTCAGCTGCCTTTAAATGAATGAATAAAAATTTTATCAAAAATAAATAATAATAAATTAAAATAAAATAAAATAAAATAATAAAAATAGATTTAAAAAAAATTAAATATTGAAATAAATAAATAACACATAATTAGATTTAAATGAATAAACAAACAAATAAATAATACAAAATTATATATATTATAATATATACAGTAAATAAATAATACAATTTGATTTAAATAAACAATAAAAAATATTTATAAATATGTAAAAAAGATACAAAATTGATTATAATATATAAAAAAATTTAAAAGATTTAAATAACAAAATAAACAAATAAATAATAAAAATATTAAAATATATAATTAAATAATAAACATTTTATTTAAATAAATAAATAAATAAATAATACAAAATATAAATAAATAAAAAGATAAAAATAAAAAATAAAATTATTAAAATATATAAATCAATCAATCAATCAATAAATAACACCTAATTAGATTTAAATGAATAAAAAACAAACAAATAAATAACAAAAAATTGATTATAATATATAAATAAATGATAAAAATTATATTTAATCAAATAAAATAAGTAAATAAGTAAAACAAAATTGATTATAGCATAAAAAAATAATAAAAGATTTAAATAAATAAACAAACAAATAAATAATAAAAATTATTAAAAAATATATAAATAAATAAATAATAAAAATTAGATTTAAATAAACAAATCACACAAAATATAAATAAATAAATAATATAGCTAACAATACTATAGTGAGTAGAAAAAAAATAATTTAATGTAATAGGGACTAAATATTTTCAAATAATATTTTAATATTACTTTTTCCACAGTATAAATTGAAATTGGGTCTTTATGCATGAAAACATATAGCTGCCTTTTAAAGTTTACGGATGGGGTCCCTCGCTTGTTTTTGTCTGAACCTGTGAATGATCTAATCATGAATGTACAGAGTATTCATTTAATTTAAAGGCTGCAACAATATTTCTTACACGTCGTCCACGTAGCAGGGATAAGGCATCTGCTGGATGTAAACTCCAGTTTTCTCCTTGCTGCCCGTCAGAGCTCGTATGATCCCGTGTTCAATCACATCCTGCAGGTAGGAGAAGCCGCCCCAGATGTACCGCAGATCCTCAAACGGGTCCGCTCGAGGACCGGGATCCCAATATCTACAGCAAACACAATCACAACATTAGCCTGTTCATTTTCTCCATACAGAAGCTGTACGGACAAATTTGTAGCATGATTAGAAAAATGTAGCTTATCATACCCATCCTTGATCTTGTTAGTTCGCTCCACATTATCAATGTCCATGCGTATCTTGTAGTTGATGTTGGGCGGCAGATCAGACGTGTTGGCCTGCATGTCAGGAAACACTATTCCTGCCCAGAACTTGCGGTCGTCCAGCAGATGCATGGACTTGTTCACCAAACGTTCTTCATTAGCCACTGGCTCCAACTTATCCAAGTTCACACACTTTAGGAGAGGAAAATGAAACGTTTATCAGAAAGAAGTCGAGGTCAGGTTGACCCAATGATACTCATTTCTGGCAATCAAATAATCTGGAAGGCTGTAACCATGTCTTGAACATTAGGTGGGACCAATTTTTTATAAAGCCAATAGAAACAGAACAGTGAAGGAAATTCTAGGTCTAATTCTATTTGGGAAATAATCATTTTGAACTATTTGCAAATAATATTTGTATTAATTTGCATTAAAATATGCACATATGTACTTTTTTTGTATGCCTAAAGTGTCTCTTCACACTCAGTTAGGAATGACATGAATCGCATAAATGCATATTTTCAATTCAAAACCGCCATATTTGAGGAAAAAAAGTTGAGTAGTTTGCATCACTGGATGTTACTGTCGGTCGTTTAAAATTTCTGTCGCAAAACAGTTCACATGTACGTTAAACTGACGAATTTGCGCTCCGCTTCTTAGACCGGTAAACTCTGCCTACTTTGATTTGATTGGCCTCAGTCATCTCAATCATTTTGACATTGATGAGCGCTGTTAGACCACTGAGGCAGACCAGACTAAAAATGTAACTTTTAAACCTTTTTGTCATCCTAACAACAACATACAGAGTGCAAGAATTTCAAATATTGGGGGGGACTTTTCCCCCTCAATGTCTATGGTAGTTACGGCCCTGCTAAACAGGGCAAATTAGCATGAGAGCTCAATCCCATAAAAGTGCTGATGGGAGTGGAAAGCTGAAAAGATGGGAGTGATATACTGACAACGCGCAAATTAAAAAACACAGACGCATTTTCCATAATGACCAACATAAATCCAATATTTTAGCGATTGTTGTTTTAGTAGCTTGTTGTAAGTCACCCACTACAACTAACACGGCGATAAGCCTATGTGTGAACTGATATTATTCTATTATTGTAGATCTACCACTGTTGGGTTTTGCTCAATGCTATGTGGAAGAAGCAAATAATTTATTAATTATATTACCACGTGGTGAACCTATGATAACTCATATTTAAACAATTATTGCTGTTGTTGGCCAGATAAAATGACAGAGAAAAGAAAAACGGACATGAGATAATTTTTCAGTGCACCAAAACGCCACATATATCCTTACAAGTACAATTTTGGCTGTATTATTTGTGTCCCCTTCAAAAAATGCCCTTGAGAAATTTTATGTTTATTGTCCCCCCCAACTGTTAGATGAAATTTACGCCCATGATCCTGACAGTTTTTAACGCCAAAAAACGGTTAGTTAGCTGTTATGAAATCTGGCCCTAAATCACAAAATAATCAGTCAATCCAGCTGATTTTGGACTGGAATGACCTGTTTTGGTGGTTTTCTGTTGGAGTGCGGCATAATTGATTTGTTACTGTAATTCAGTGGAGAACTGAGAACTGTTTCTTTCTGACAGGGCGACACACTGACCCAGAAAAATAAGACAGGCACTTAAAACATTCAGTTTTCTTAGAACCATTAAATTGATTAGCAGAGATCACAAGATGCCCACGTAATACTGCTGATGGCGTTTTAAAGGACTAGATGTAATCTATGCTCATCTATAATGAGATCAAGCCATTGTGTTCACTTTTAAGTCAACATTCCTAGATGGATGAATGGAGTTTGGTTTGTGTATATGTGTATACCTCCATGAACCGAGAGATGGTTTGGATGGCCTGATCCGTCTCGTTGAATGCCTCTCTCCACGTGTACGCTGTCCCATGAAGACGCTTGTCCTCTGAAGCCTTGGACAAGAAGCTGGACATATCCTCCACGCGCCAGTCTGTCCCGCTCAGCTTGGCGTTAATGAAGCGAGCACTAGCGTTGTTCTGGAGGAGCGTCTGTTTAGGAAAAATGACATTCACTTAATCGTTACATACAAAAATATTACGTAGCTACTGTAAAAGACACGTTGCTTCTGTTATTATAAATTGGTGAACCAATAAATGTAACAAAATGTTAACAAAACTATGATATAATAATATTTTTAAACATTTTATTACACACCTGTACGTATACTTTATACTGTGAAAAATTAATATCATAAATTATGATATTTATTTTCTATTAAGTTAAATGATAATGCTTTTTCTACTATTTATTGTACTGTTAGATGTATTTATTCTAATTTTTATTTATTTATTTTAATCTAGTGCATCAATAAATGTAAACAAAAACTAAATGTCAAAAAAACTATGATATAATTTTTTTAATGATCTCACACACTATATACTGTTAAAAATTAATATCATAAAGATCATAAAGATGTCTAAAATATTATTTGGAAAATATTTATTTTCTATTAAGGTAAATTATAATGTTTTTTTTCTACTCATTATTGTACTGTTAGATGTATTATTTACTTATTTATTTATTATATTTTAAACTAGTGCATCAATAAATGTAAACAAAAACAAAATGTCAACAAAACTGACATCATATATTTTTTTTTTGTATCACACACTTATACCCGTATACTAAATACTGTTAAAAATTAATATTATAAAGATCATAAAGATGTCTAAAATTGTATTATTAATGTTTTTTCTACTCATTATTGCACTGTACTGTTAGATTTATTTACTTTATTTATTTTAATCTAAATTGTATTCTTTTTTAAATCGTCATTTGATTTCATCTATCTAGATAACATGTTTACATATATTGTATTCATGCATTCATATACGTTTTTGGACTATAAATATTAACTATAATATTAATAATTTCCCAGTTCCCAACAAGAATCACAAGTAAATAATAAATAATAATATACAGTATACTATATACTGTTAAAAATTAATATTATAAAGATCATAAAGATGTCTAAAATATTATTTGGAAAATATTTATTTTCTGTTAAGTTTAATTATTTCGTTTAATTATTTTTTCTACTCATTATTGCACTGTACTGTTAGATTTATTTACTTTATTTATTTTAATGGCAGCAAAACACCTAACGTAACACACTTTTTCATTCGTTTAGGCATAAATAGGTCCTTCTAATACTCCAAGGGTTTGAAGATCTCCACTAATAAGTATGCATCCTGCAGAGTGCCACACGTTGTGTGCCATGTGAGTTCAGTGGTGAGGTTAACATGCAGTACCGCTTACGTCCAAAAGGTGGCAGTGTGAAGTTCACAATTTGAGCTAGCAGAAAAATCATGTGCTCAGAGGTGACTAACAGAATAACAGGAACAGTGTCTTTTGTTTCAAGAGGGTTTCCGCTTTCAGAATGTGTGTGTGTGTGTGTGTGTGACGCACCCGCACTAGGTCCATCTCCTCGCTGTTCTCCATAAAGCTCCAGAGTTTGGGTCTCATCTCTTCCCACATGCCCCCGAGGTCCCTGAGCACGCCGAACTCTTGAAACGTCTTATTGACCTGAAAGAAATAGAGATACAGTTAAGCCGGGCTCAAACTACAGGAGTTTTTAAATCCTAACCAACTGTGAAATCTGGTTGCATCACGCACACAAGGAGAATCTTCACAGATTTTCTTCTTTCAAATCTCAAACCTGTACACACTACAAGATTTGAAAATCGTGGCGCATCACACACTACAAGATATTCTTAAGATTATCATGCCAGATTTAGCACCTCACGTGATCTCACGGGGAAGCGGATGTAAACAAAATGGATACTGTGTCACGGCAACATGCTGTAGACATTATATGAGGAGACATTATAAAGGCAGTCGTGTTGTTGCCACATTTCGAACAGCCGTTCCTCCATCTCCGTTGTCCAGCTGTTTGTTGTTTCACGGTCGCCATTTCAAAAGTTCCGTCACTTTCGTCTCTTTGTAGACTTGTCTCTGATTGGCTATTGTGGAAGTACTGACATGTTTGATATTGTCGGGACGGCCCCGATGTGTCCGTGAGCAGATCAGGAGGTTTTGTGATTTTTTTCTCAGAATGTCAGGAGAGGTAAATCGGGCATAAATCGGCCTGAAACTCCTGTAGTCTGCTTTAGGATGGTCCTCTAGACCCAGGCCTTTCAGCTGGAGGACCTTAAGGTACTGCTGGGGATTGCTGGAATATATATTGTATGGATATCATACAAAATATATAAAAAAAATATTGTATATACTTCAGAAATTTGCTCAAATATGGACATTTTTATTTCTCATGATACTCAAAACCTTGATCTACAGGTTTCTGTTTTAATACTTGAAATGGTTTTTGTGGATGAATATAAATTATGTCAACATAGCTTTCAATAATATGAAATTAAGTTTATTTGAACGTTTAAAAGGTTACTTTAAAATATTGTGAAGTGAAAAGCATCAACAAGTGTCCAGAATACATGACAACTTTTTCAGGAAATCTATGAAATATTTTCGCATTTTGTTATATTTTCATTAATTGATATGAGGTCAAAATAAAATATCATATAAATATTGGATGAAAAACTTTGAATTCGAAATGTTGCCTTGGCAGCTAATTTAACTAAAATAAGTGAGTTGAAGTACTAAACTTACTAAACTTAACACAGAAACAAAAATAAAGCAAAGCAAAAAATAAATATAAAAAACTAAAGCAGATAACAAAATGACTAAAACTTCAAATAAAATAAAAATATATATAAAAAAATGTAATTCAACACATACTATAATAGTATATAATAGTGCCGTTAAATCGATTAATCGATTAACTTTACACAAAGTTTGTAAATAAATATGTGTGTGTGTGTATATATATATATATATATATATATATACACACACACACACACATATATATACATTTACAAACTTTCATGTTAGATGCGATTAATCGCAATCATCGATTTGACAGCAATAGTATATATATAATAATAATAATAAAACAACACTCATTCTGATGACTAGTGTCATCATGACATGATCTGATGATTAGAATAAATTATTGAAAATAGAAATAATACAGAATGAGTATGTGTGTTCAAATCTTTGACTCACAGAAACCTGGTCAACACTGGTTTGACATACAGTAATGAGCTTGTGTAACACTCCTCAATCTCCTGACCTCTTGTATGATCCTCTGGGTGGCAGGAGTGTCTGGTGTGTACAAGATCTTTCCCATGAGCAGCGGCTTCAGAGCTCTCCAAATCATGCGCGATATGGGACTCGACTCCAGGCCCTTCATCACGTTGTTGCAGTAGGGTGCTAATGGAGAGATGGCAAGTTTTTGAAACAATTTAGCGGAGTACGTGACATATTTTGCATTCGCAAATGAGGAGAGAAATAGGGCTTCACTCACTGGAGGAGTTGTCGTAAGCGGAAACGGGCTCGCTGTCGTTGTCGTAGCTGCCGAACAGGGCCTTGTAGTTGTTATCCTCGTACCAGTTAAGGGACTTGATCTTCAGGCCTCCGCCCTCCGGGTGACCACAAACGATGCGGGATACGGCCTGGTACATGTGGTTGGGGGACTGAGTGCTGTTGCCCGTCAGGTACAGGATCTCGTTGCGCATGTCCCGCCAGCTCTTCATACTGATAAGCTGAGAAACAATGAGACAAGTTTTATCATTCAGCATTATTCAATGTGTTGACATAATTTCCTGAAACAAGAAGACAGGGCGGGACATATCGAGCAGCCCCTCCCCTTTTTTTAAATAGCCAATAGCGTTTTGTTTATATCACAGCTCGGCCAGAGCCGTTGAACTCAGTAAAGCCGCAGTTTCCTCTAACCGTTTCTCCTCCATATCGCTTTAAAATATAGCATTCTGTGCAGAATTCAAATGGGTCCGATACGTTTTCTAGTTGGTGTCGACTCGCTCATATGATCCGCTCTGTGCTATCCTGTCTCTGGACCGGAGCAGACTGTGTGTGCGCTGAGGCTGTTCACAAGACACTAACGTGAAACCAGACTTCATTTGCCCCAGTATAGTGCACTATGTGCCATTCACCATGTAGAAAATAGTAAATGTGTGAACAAGTGACCGATTTCAGCCGCAGCTTCAGCGACTGTTTATAATTTGGGGGGCGGGGCTTCAGATTCTATTGAGCATTTGATTGGACAGAAAATCTGATGAGAAGCTGAAGTGCAGAGTGATGTCATCAAAATTATTGATCCATATTGGCAGAAGTGAGAGACTGTAAGTCTTCTAAATGTGAATTTTGTCATTGTTTTGGAGCACACTAGCTTATAGATAACAGTAAGGCTATCATATTCATACTAAAAGCCAAAAAAATTCAATTTTGATTTCATGGGGACTTTAAGAGTAAAAAAAATCCTTAATTTTCAGTATACATATATATATATTTGTATACACTAGCACTCAAAAGTTTGGGGTTGGAAAGTCTCTTATGATCACCAAGGCAAGGCAGCAGTTATTTGATCAAATATACAGTAAAAACAGTAATATTGTGAAATATTATTACAATGTCGAAATAGATAGTAAAGTTTGTCGGCAAACTTTGATGCTTGCTTGAGAAAGCCTAGCCAGAAGGTTTTTAACAGCTTTAAGTTTGAAGGTTTTCAGTTTGAATTAGCTTGAAATAGTTTTATTTGAAGGGTTCGAAGGCCATACAGTCTATCAGAAAAACAGACTGATATTATGAATCTCACTGAAAACGCATCTTATCAAGGAAGTGAAGAGCTTGTCACAAAATGTTTGCTTATGCTAAAGAACTGTTTGAAACAGTTCGTCTGATGACGGGAAAACAAATGCAAACATCCCAGCACACCAGATGACTTAATGACTGTGTTTATTGAGTTCTTTCAAAGTATGTCATTCATTGTTACAGCTGCTTTAGGGGAGAGTGAGATTAATATAATAATAATTGCTGTCCCATTACAAAAACAAGAAAGCATTCTCAATGTCTTGTTTATGAGTCTTGAAGTGTGTAGTCCACGTGCCGGCCTGCATTTGGACATTATATCTCTGTGCATCACAGGGTGTAATTGTTATGAAGTGTCGTCACTGTCAGCTGAAGGGTGTTACTGATGGTGACTAAACCCAAAGATAATAATAATACTACAGATACATGCATATTTCTTCTCATACTCTCATTATTTCCTCACCCATATGTCATGATATATGTTGTTTTTTTTAATGTGAAACACAAAAAGAGAAATTTGCTCGATACTTCCAGTCTTGTAAAGCCATACAAGAGCAGAGGAACAAACTAAATGTAAGTTGTTATTCATTGATAATGTTCTTATTTGCTTTCACTTTCAGTGAATAATGACTTGTATTTAAGTCTGACGGTCACTATACAGACTATGGCAAACTGAAAAACAGTTGCATGAACGAAACGAAGCAGCCTATACAGGTTTTTAGCGCCATGAAGGTAAGTAAATAATGACAGTTAAATATGTACTTGAACAAAAGCATAAAAATAGATGATGAATGTAAGCGTTTTTAGGATCATCCAGTGCTCGGAGAGGAATGCAAGGGAGTTTATGAAAACTGTATCTTGTGCCACTTGCCTGACAACAAGATGAACAGAGACGCTGCTGTAACACGCTCACGCATGCCTGTCTGCTGAAGACGAGGTTACTATCGGTCATTCTCCTGATGAAACCGAAAGACAACTCAAGAGGACTAAAGACCTACTTTCTGTCAAAACTCAAAATATCACAATTATGGATCCATGTGGCAAAGAAAATGGGTTATGAGAATCATGGTATGATGCTAATAAGAGTGTTTTCATTCTGAAATAAATGGATGTGTAACACAAACGCTTGTTTGAACGTGTAGACGGGTTATAGTCTGTCAGGTTTGTAAATGATGAGTCAATGTGATTCACAGGGCTGTAAACACTTATGTCATGTGCAATTCCCAAAATCACCATCAACACATCAGAGAAATGAACACACGATGAACTTTACTGCCGGGTTAATTTGCTTATCCACAATTTTCCATTATCTACAGCAGGGAATAAATTCAGCCAACAGGAATCACGAACCTAAGTTCTTTTAGACATCGACATCCTGTAACAGGGGTATTGTCGGTAAAACTAAAGCTTAAACAATTAAAGTAATCATGAAACAGAAGTTGCGATAGTCTTTTCTTCCCTATATAGTGACGTATATCCGAGTGAAATGGCTTCTCAAAGAAAAAATGTATGGCGGGGCTTGAGTTTGTCCATGGGGAATTGATTGGATGGTTGTGGTTCGCTATTGGTGGATCTCATGTGAGTGACAGGTTGCCCCGCCCTTATCATCAGAGAAGAGATGTCACAGCAAGAGGGAGGGGGTTATTTTTAGGGATGCACCGATATGAAAATTTTGGCCGATACGATAACCGATAATTCTTTATATTTGAAAGCCGATAACCGATATATTGGCTGATAAATCTAAAAGCCATTAAAAGCCATGTCATATACACACAATTATAATGTTTTCATTATAATTTTATGTAGCCTTTATGACAGACTTTGTTGCACTTAACAGTATTTTCCTTTTTGAAGTGATTTCATATTTCAAGCAATTCAAAACCATCATCAATGCGAACAGTGCGCATTTTAAGTGTCTCAGATGAAGGAAATAATCCATCATTTTTTGGCTTTAATATATGGGGCAAATTTTCTTACTGGGCCGATAACGATAACATTGAAAATGAACATATATCAGCCTATACCGATATGGTGGCCAATATATCGTGCATCCCTAGTTATTTTTAATGAATTAAAAAAAAAATGATGTGCACGGATAGATCATTTATAATAAATACTGCAATATTCCATAAAAAAATACGAATTTTCTGTTTTGAATTTAAAAAAAAAAAAACATTAACTGAAATAAAATATAAAAACTTATTTTTATAAATTTATTGAAATTCTAAATAACTAAAACTAAAACTAAATTAATAAAAACTATATAGACATATAAAAACTAAAAGTTACTAAAATTTTAGCTAAAATTAAAATGAAAACAGAAAATATAAAACATAAAAAATACATTTTTAACTGAAAGGATGAGCTCACAGTCACTTTGCCCACATCATCCAGGGGTCTCATTAGGGAAGGATTCATCAATTCCCTCTCTTCTGTATAGCCGTGTTAGCCATAGAAGAGATCTATTGTTATATCTGCCACCTGTAAGCTATCATGAGGTGTCTGAGGAAGCCCTGGAGGCCAGACAGACATGCAAACAAGGCAGGGTAACTGGAGAAATAAAGGATGATCTGAAGTAACCTCTCTGCTGCTGGCTTAAGTGAGGGTTACTGGAGTTCAGCTCTTATGTGAGAACAAAGAGGAACTAATGCCGGTCAGCGCAGCGTTGGCGTCGACTCAATTTATGTTTCTGTTTAAAACGATAAAACTATGCCTTACTGGAAAGAGATTGATTGTAAGACACATTCCCTGTCAACAAATGTCCTGTGTGATGATGTGGGAACAGAAGAGAATGAAAAAAATGTGTCCCTGTTTCTTTCTAAAGGCAAGTTACTTAACATTTGTCGAGCTCTGCACTTTTGCCCAGCGCTGGCGGGAACTGGGAGTCTTGTGATGGGCCAAACTACTGATGCTAACTCACTTAACACTCAGGTTTGGTTTCGCGCACCAAATGAATGAGAGCAGTAACACCGAGTTGGCCGAGTACAAATGTCAAGCGTCAGCTCCTTGGTTTCCAAGGGACAGAGAGGTTTGGGATGCTAACCGAAAAAGCTATTTATTAACAGAAGTTTTTGTGCTTTTAAGCAAAAGTCTCGTTATATACTGATTTGGGGAAAAGCAAAACGCTTAATGATTATCATTTGTCTCGATGCAATGTACAAAATGTTTGAGTGTTGTATTTCCAAGACTAGCAGATTTGAATATTAGACATCAAAGACCGGTAATATAATCATAATTGCATATAAATATTAGTTGATTCTTATTGCATTACAGCAAGACTGCAAAAATATTTTTAATCAGTATATGTTTTTAATTTGTGTTTTGCGACTAATCCAGATTCACTGGTCTAATACGGGATAAGATCATTTGGGAAGCTGGGATGGGAATTAAACACTTCACTCTGGTGTCTAGTTCGGTCTCCAAAAGTGGGGTGAGGGATATTTTAGGGGGCGCTTACCTCCACCGCTAATGCTCCCAAACTCTCCAGCAGGCTGTCTGTTGCTATCGAAACATCTTGGATAATCTTTGGGTCGGACCTGACATCTTTCTGCATGACCAAACATAAGACATTATTAGCTCAAAATGATCATATAATTGCACACATTTTAACAGTAGATGTCAACACAACAGTATATGCAGCATAAAACCCTAATGTACATAACTGATAAGATTTTTTTTTACTTTATTTTAAGGCGTCCTTGTTACAGTGCAATTATACATTTAAGTACTAAGTAATATTAATTAACAACATGTACTTACTATAGGATTAGGGTTTGATTTAGGTCTAACTGCATGTAATTATGCATAATTTACTGTTATTACTATAGCAAGTACATGTAACAAGTGTAACAGACACTGTAAAATAAAGTGTTACCAAACATATTTATTTAAATGAAAAACAACAAATTTGAGCTGCAAAAGAGAATTCGGGGAATGTCAATTTACGGTTTTTAACTGTAAATTATAGGATGACTTGGTTTTTTTTTACCTCCAAAAACTGTACATTTAAATAGTATTTTACTGTACAGATTTTCAAAGTTACTAGCCACTCAGCATTTTCACTGGATTTTGACATCGATACCATGGGGAAAAACTGCCATATAGATATTTTTAATATTATCTCATAATTTGGCAGCAGGTACACTACCGGTCAAAAGTCAAAGAGAATGGGAAAGCGTGTCCAAACTTGGAGTGTATAGGCTGCTGTCACTTTAAGACACGGATCCATTATACTGTTACACATGCGTTTTCTTTCTCAATTGTTTACATTCACTTAAAACATAACTGACTGTGTTTACGTGAATACTCACCAAGACCAGCATTTTGACATTATTTTGTGTGTATTTGACTGTTTAAGCAGCGAAAAATAACAAAATTTAGTACTGAGAGGCGACTTTATGTGCGCGCACTTTGGGTATGAGAACAAAATCTGCAGAAATTAGTAAAATTATGGGCAATACGTGTAATCCAAAACGAAATTCAAGCCCTGTAACACCAACACCAACAATATTCAATATTCAGATATTATATTTTTGACAACACTACATTGAACTTAGTTTATTATTTCACACGCCCTTTTAAAAGACTACAATTGAAAAACGTATATATTATATATAAAATTCAACCCGCCAATACGGCTAGTAGGAGTGACTGCGTTAAACGCCAATGCTGAAATGCACACGCATTTGTGTTAATGTCAAGCCCTGCATGTAAAGACATTTGCATTAACATGCATTAAGCATTTTACGGGTTTTAAGCTGTATAGTGGAATGTAAATTAGCATGTGATCTACAAACAGCGGGCAACTCTGGGCTATACTGTTGTGATTTAGAGGAAAAATGTCAAAGATCTCATTGTCCTCTTGCTTGCATAACTAAATTGCTGTGCAAAGATAGTAGTGACCTGGCATCTTGAAATCTCATTACTCAAAAACAAAGAAAACATTCAGTCTAAAGCGAACATACACAAAGACATCAATATGTGACGAGTCTTGGCTGATGGCCACTGTGGTTCCTTTTTCATGCACAAATATGCTGAAATAATTATTCTGATTTACACAAACAAATTATGTAAAAGTGGCCATTATGTGACCACAATGTTATTCTGTTGAGCTTGAAGACCTGGCAAAGTTCACTGTGTCCATATTACAAAAATATACACATGCCCTAGTTTGAGTTTAATTGGTTTATTGTACTGGCGAATTCCTGTGCTTATTGTAGCATGTATTGTATTCCAGTAAGCAACTTTTATGTGAAATATATGGGACATAAAACACTCAAGCAATCATTAACATTTGAAAATGTGTCTATTCTTGTATTCTAGCTCTTGTAACATCAACGAATTAACTAAACAAGACTTTCTCCTATGAAAGAGATTTATTATTTAGCAACTGTCTTTACTTACACGTATTGGCTTCAGGAAGTCCAAGTTGGACAGGAAGTGGTTCTCTGCGTTGTTCAGCCATTGAGCAGATGATTGACAGATGATGTTTTGAGTCAGCTGAGACACGTCCTTATCGGCAATGGTCACGAACTCCTCCAGAGACGTGGAATTGCACAGGTCTCTAAGATGAACTCCGAACCCTTTAATAAGCACCTGTAGGTCACAAATAGCAGTTGAAAGTGAATAAACAAACTCTCTGCGATCAATATTTTCAACCTTACTTTCAGGATAATGTTTTCTACAAGAGCTTTTGAGAAAGGTCAAATGGCTAAAGCTATTATAAATGTAAATGCGCATATTTGCGAGGTCTTGAAGTGGAAGTGTGCAACCAGGAAGCTGCCATATGAATATGAATGCATAACATGTATGAGAGTGTATTTTTAAGCAGAACTGAAGATGCTTCATGTCTCCATTTTGATGTAGTAACCAGGCAAACCTCTCTCGCTCAACCAATGGCGTGAGTTTGAGGCGGGACTACCTGTTTCTTTGACCAATGGCAGATGGGGAAAACTGTGTTTGGGAAATCTTGTTTGCCATTCTGTCTAGTTCAGCTCTATGGTCATGAAGAGATCTGGTATTCAAACGGTGCACATGATTGTAAGAAACAACATTTTGTGATCACATAATTATAGGCTCTTTTTTTTGTGAAAGAGGCAATGAATAGTCTTGTTCTTTACTTTTTTGTAAGATCATGACTCCCTATCAGCTCTCTCACTCTCTCCTCTTTACACAATAATTCAATCAGTTCGGGATGTGCTTAGAAGATGACTAAAGGCTAATTTGGGAAGCTCTTAAGTTAAGACCTCAGACAACTATCTCAGTTTCTTATATGCATATACACTACCGTTTCTGTTTCTGTGGCAAGCAGGGCGGGGACGAGAGCCGTGGGAGCAGAGTGAGGCCGATGGCGCGAGTGTTAAAGAGCGTCTCCTGCACACCACACCGGTCTCGAGTCTCACGGAGGAGCTCCGTAAGGATAAAAGGAGGAGTGATGACAGTGCAAGACGAGAGAGGACCAGGTCTGGACTTTAAGTTGTGTTTTGTTTATGTCTGTGCGGCAGTCGTTCATGGGGGGCTGCCGCTTTAGTTTTACTTTCGTTTTGTTGTTTGTTTATTTTATGATTAAAGTTTACGTCGAATTTTTGCCGGTTCCCGCCTCCTACTTCCCTGAAATTTAAACATTGCTACAGTTTCTTCTGCTCACCAAGGTTGCAATTATTTGATCAAAAATACAGTAAAAACAGTCATATGTTGTGAATATTGTGAAATATTATTAATATTTAAAATAAATGTTTTCTATGTGAATATATGTTAAAATGTAATTTATTCCTGTGATCAAAGCTGAATTTTCAGCATCATTACTCCAGTCTTCAGTGTCACATGATCCTTCAGAAATTATTCTAATATGATGATTTGATGCTCAAGAAACATTTATGATTATTATCAATTAATATTTTTTTGGAAACAGTAATTCATTTTTTTTTTCAGAATTCTTTGAAGAATAGAAATTTCAAAAGAACAGCATTTATTTGAAAAATAAATCTTTTTTAACATTATTAATGTCTTTACTGTCACTACTAATCAATTTAATACATCATAGCTGAATAAAAGTGTTAATTTCTTTCAAAACCTGGTCCCATAAACTATTCAGACACTTAAAAATGCATGAATATTATTTATGTGAAATCATGTGGTGCATATACTATATACACTCACCTAAAGGATTATTAGGAACACCATACTAATACTGTGTTTGACCCCCTTTCGCCTTCAGAACTGCCTTAATTCTACGTGGCATTGATTCAACAAGGTGCTGAAAGCATTCTTTAGAAATGTTGGCCCATATTGATAGGATAGCATCTTGCAGTTGATGGAGATTTGTGGGATGCACATCCAGGGCACAAAGCTCCCATTCCACCACATCCCAAAGATGCTCTATTGGGTTGAGATCTGGTGACTGTGGGGGCCATTTTAGTACAGTGAACTCATTGTCATGTTCAATTTGAAATGATTCAAGCTTTGTGACATGGTGCATTATCCTGCTGGAAGTAGCCATCAGAGGATGGGTACATGATGGTCATAAAGGGATGGACATGGTCAGAAACAATGCTCAGGTAGGCCGTGGCATTTAAACGATGCCCAATTGGCACTAAGGGGCCTAAAGTGTGCCAGGAAAACATCCCCCACACCATTACACCACCACCACCAGCCTGCACAGTGGTAACAAGGCATGATGGATCCATGTTCTCATTCTGTTTACGCCAAATTCTGACTCTACCATCTGAATGTCTCAACAGAAATCGAGACTCATCAGACCAGGCAACATTTTTCCAGCCTTCAACTGTCCAATTTTGGTGAGCTCGTGCAAACTGTAGCCTCTTTTTCCTATTTGTAGTGGAGATGAGTGGTACCCGGTGGGGTCTTCTGCTGTTGTAGCCCATCCGCCTCAAGGTTGTGCGTGTTGTGGCTTCACAAATGCTTTGCTGCATACCGCGGTTGTAAAGAGTGGTTATTTCAGTCAAAGTTGCTCTTCTATCAGCTTGAATCAGTCAGCCCATTCTCCTCTGACCTCTAGCATCAACAAGGCATTTTCGCCCACAGGACTGCCGCATACTGGATGTTTTTCCCTTTTCACACCATTCTTTGTAAACTCTAGAAATGGTTGTGCGTGAAAATCCCAGTAACTGAGCAGATTGTGAAATACTCAGACCGGCCCGTCTGGCACCAACAACCATGCCACGCTCAAAATTGCTTAAATCACCTTTCTTTCCCATTCTGACATTCAGTTTGGAGTTCAGGAGATTGTCTTGACCAGGACCACACCCCTAAATGCATTGAAGCAACTGCCATGTGTTGGTTGATTAGATAATTGCATTAATGAGAAATTGAACAGGTGTTCCTAATAATCCTTTAGGTGAGTGTATATCAGTATATATATTAGTAATATTTATTGCTAATAGTATTTAAAGAAAGATAGCACATATAAGGTAAAGCTAAATAAGCTTTTAGTTTGTTTTAAATGATAAAAAAACATATATGATGTTTAATATGAAGTATTTGGTAACACTTTATTTTACAGTGTCCTTGTTACATATGTTACATGTACTTACCATAGTAATAACAGTAAATTATATATAAATACATGCAACTAACCCTCAACCAAACCCTAATCCTACCATAACCCTATATTAAGTACAATTAAGTAGTTAATTAATATTACTCAGTACTTAAATATATAATTACACTGTAATAATGACACTGTAAAATAAAGTGTAACCAAGTATTTTAACACTTTCTGGTTGTCAATTGTTAGTGGAATGGTTTGAATGCAATGAATTTTATACAGTTTAAATGTGGCTTAAATGTACAAATGTTTTTGGGGCCATAGTTTTAAAGAATCCCATAAAGAATTAATCTATTTTTTGATGTATGATAGGTGTAGAATGAAACGCTAGGCACACTGTCGATAAACGGAAGTATGGTGTTATCAAAGTAGCCTCTATCTTGCAGCACGTCTGTCATAGGTGCTGAGACTCGCTCGCCCTGTGTTCCAGGAATTGCTCTGTGGTCGTAGCTCTGCGAGGCAACAATCATGTGACTCCACCCACCCCCCAGCGCACAGGAGCACGTGCACAGCTCTCTCAGTACAGCTGTGCAGGAGATCCATCATGCGCAGCATCTGCCCGGGACTGTCCAGTCGAGTCCTATCCCAACACATCAAGGTCATCTGCATGTGAGGTCGTACGGACGCATGTACGGGGCTTTGAAAAACAGAGCGCTTCATAACTGTACGAGCCAGCGTTGTGTTACGTAACATGAAAGAGTGCCATTTAATGACTACGAAAGACCGAGTGTAAAATATATAAAGCGCTGTTCATATGTGTGAAGGTAACTAAAGACAACACCAGCAGGACAAACAAAACAAAAAAACCTGATGTCTGATGATTCGAGACTCATTTTTTTATGATTTGGGAGTTGAAGGATTTTTAAACAGCTCATGAATGTTGTCCAGTTCATTTACCTTCTCCAAGTTGACGTTAGCCTCCACTATCTGTCTCACAGCATGCGTGGGCAGGGTAGCATTTTTCTCGAGAAACTCTGACAACGTTTCATTATCATGGAGGAAGTCCTTCAGTTTGAAACCTAGGAGAAAAAGAAAACTCTTTAAGACTAAAAATATAAAAATGAAATACCATATACAATGAATGTAATCAAATATTGAATTCAGCAAAATACTATGAAATATACATTAGTCAGCATGATATACAGTACCGGTCAAAAGTTTAGAAACATTACTATTTTTAATGTTTTTGAAAAAAGTCTCTATGCTCATCAAGACTGCATTTATTTGATCAAAAATACAGAAAAAACAGGAATATTGTGAAATATTATTACAATTTAAAATAATGGTTTTCTATTTTAGTATACTTTAAAATATAATTTATTTCTGTGATGCAAAGCTGAATTTTTTTCAGCCATTACTTCAGTGTCAAATGATCTTCCAAAAATCATTCTAATATGCTGATTTATTATCAATGTGGAAACAGTGGTGCTGCCAAATATATACATATATATATATACAGTGGTGGTCAGAATTATTGGCAAACTCCAGCATATTCAGTTGTCAGACACGATTGGAAATTCAAAAGGGACCTGGTTCTATGATCAGATGAAACTATAAAAAGAGCTTTTTGGCAGCAAATCCACCAGATGGGTTTGGTGCAAACAGGGATAAAAAGTCCCCCATGCCCATGTTGTTGTTTAATGTTGTGGGCCTATTTTTTTGCTGGAGGTCCTGGACATCTTGTTCAGATACATGGTATAATGGATTCTAGCAAATACCAACAGATAAAAAATCAAAACCTGACGGCCTCTGCTAGAAATCTTACAATGGGCCGTGGTTGGATCTTCCATCAGGACAACGATCCAAAACAAACATCAAAATCAACACACAAATGTGTCACTGAACACAAAATGAAGCTTCTGCCATGACCATCCCAATCCCCTAACCTGAACGATAGAAAATGAGTGGGGTGAACTGAAGAGAAGAAGCACCAACATGGATCTGGGAATCTGAAGGATCTGGAGAGATTCTGTATGGAGGAATGGTCTCTGATCTCTTGTCAGGTGTTCTCCAAACTCTTTAGGCGTTATAGAAGAAGACTCAGAGCTGTTATCTTGGCAAAAGGAGGTTGCAAAAAGTATTTAATAAAAGGGTGCCAATAATTGTGGCCAACGTGTTTTGGAGAAAAGCATTTATTTCATAATGTGATTTACCCCCCACTTTTAATTCTTTTACTTCAATGAAAGTTTAGATTTTTTGAATAAAAGATCAAAAGGATAAACAATGCAGATTTATTTTTTACAGCCATATTTGATCATATTTACCAGGGGTGCCAATAATTCTGACCACCACTGTATATATATATATAATACAAGCTATTTGTAGATTTAATAATTTATATAATACAATAGAACTAAAATAAATAATATAATTATAATTTATTTATTTAAATAAACATAAATAAATTATGCAAGCTTATATATAATTTATATACTTGAATTTGATAACGTCATATCACAATCATGTTGACTAACACAGGTCAAATTGCTGTTTTTAATTGAATTCATTACATAAAGCAGTGATTCAACTGCACCATGAATATTATCATTTCTAACAAAGGGTGTCATTCAGAACATTGTGGTATGACTCTACTGCAATTCCTTACTCAATGATAAAGCGAGTGAGGTAATGCAGCCGAACCATTGCGCTAGGTTACAGTCACGAGAGAACGGTCCATTTAGCTCTCACTTCCGAGTTCATCATGCAAGATGTCCACACAGGGAAAACAAAAGGCAGAAAGTGACTACAGCAGTGTTCCTCACAGAGCTCATTGTGCTGCGTGTCAGAACATTCCGGAAGAGTCATCATCAGTACTAACTGGTTTGAGTCAGTCTCTTTCCTCTGGGGTTACTACAGGTCATTCTCCAGCTAGCGCTCTCAAATCACCACAGAGCACTTCTCACATTTTCTTATTGTTTCTTTGCTATTCAGGAAGTATTTTGGGGAAATTAGCTATAAAAGATTTCAGGGGGTGCAGGGTGCAGAATTTGTGTTTGTGCATTTGCAAAACAAAAATGCTTTTTAATGTGAAGAGCCTAAACATTTTATACGTTTCATAGCAGCTTCAAACTTTGTTTCTCCTTTACAAGGAGGAGTAAACACAGCCACAAAAGTGATAATTACTGGCATGCAGTAAAAGTATAGAGCTATAAAACAAATATAGCTCAGATCATCTGAGATCTGGCAAAAGCTGAGAAGCAGTTTTGAAACTCATTCGCTGAATAAAAAATGTGGGATTTTCACTCAGAAATTGCTAGTAAATTTCAGAAATAATTACAAAGAAACATCATGTAACACACTGAAATATTTAAGACTGAAACAGTATTTTCTTGTAACACATTGTCACAGTTCTGTTTAGTTTGTTATTTTCAGTCACATGTGTTCCTTTGTTCAGTTTTCCCGCCACTCTTTAGTTGTCACGGTAACTCATTAATCAGAACAGGTGTTCATCATTATCTCCCTCATTTGCTTTATATTTAAGTTGCAGTCTTTTCAGTTCCCAGTTGTCTGGTCACATTAATGTGTAGAGGTTGTGTTAGTTTGCCTGCCTTGTTTTGTGTTTACTAGTGTGGATTATTAAAGCCTTTGTGATCCTGATCTTCATCTGCCTGTTCTTCCTGCAACCACCTGTGACACACAACTCCAATAATCTTTGTTTTAGGGTGTAGTTCAGTTTGTTTGGTCTGGACCAAAAAAAAATGTTCACAACCTGATTGGTCGGCTTTTATTACGTATATTTCGCGATTAAAATGCCGAACATCCAAAACAATGCTGTGTGCTAGACTAAAAGCACTCACTGTATGCGCATAGCTACATATGATGGTATTTTGACCAGCTGAGAACTTGTGAAGAGCTTATAAAATGTGTAATGGAGTCAAAACAGCGGCAGGAATCCCTTCTGTCACACACACAAACCAAGATCTGCTGCAAGGAGACGTGGTTCTGACGTCTGTACCGAACTGTGATGGGCAACATCACGACTATGACGAGAAAAAACAGGAATGATTGAGCATTCTGTCCTTTTTAGGGTTGCATCTTATGACTTCATGTCCCATTTTTGGTTTGTTTACATGACTTTGGTCTGTGTTGCGTTCATATTTCAGTCGAACCGCACCACAGTTAGTTTGGAAGCATCTTTTCCGCTTGTTTGGTGCGCACCAGGGTTCAGATGGCAGCGTTCACACTTATTCAAATGATCTGCACTAACAGAGCAATTGCACCAGGGTTCGTTTTAATCCAACCAAACATGCTAAAATCCTTTTTTTTACAGTGTTGAAACACATCCACTACAACATTTTTCCTCAGAGGAAAAATGGGGAGAATTAGGAGATCTTATCAAAAGTCTCCATTTAATGCATTACTCGTCTAGAAGAAACAACTGCGATATCAAAGAGATCTCATTTGTGATTATTATTTGCTATAGCATGACCTTAAAACGTTTAAACTTCCTTTACAAAACCTCAGAGCAGATGGGATGAGTTATCATACCTCAGTCTTCTTCAGCGGAATGTTCTAGAACCACAAAAAGAGCACACTTATGAAACGTGAGAGTCTCTGTGGCATAAAATCATCATGTTTAACTATTGACTCTTGAGGCTTGCTAATCCACAGTGGGCAAAGCAAGCATCCTATTTCTCAAGCCCCAGATGCAAACAGCAACCCCTCTGGGAACATTAATTAAATGCTGTCAACTGAGAGAAGATGCAACTCCCACAAGCCTCTCTCAACAGCCATTACAGCGAGTTATTAGTCTACAAAAAGAACACAAACTTCAGTTTATAAGCAAGTGTACAGTTTATAAGCAAGTGTATGGTTTTTGCACATATCGCTTCTGCAAGTGTCCATCGAAACACCTCGAAAAATGGGTGAAAAATCCCATGGGATCTAAGGAACATAATATAATACAGACTTATACAGGGCTACAAATCAACCACCTAAAACACCCTGGCAAACACATAGCAACCACATAGCAAAATGCCTTTGCAACCACATAGGACTTAAAGGTGCACTAAGCAATTTCTGAGAATCATTGTTGTCTTGCCTGATCATAACCCTTCTTTTTCCAGTGATATTCCTCTGAGGTTTCTACAGTCTTTCTTCAAATCTATCCATTGCTCACTCTCTCTCCTCCCCCATCATGAGTGGACACGCCGCATACTGATGATTGGCTCACTCTCGCTCCTCTCCCATCATGAGTGGTCACGCCCCCTACTGCTAATTGGCTCACTCTCCTCCCCCATCATGAGTGGACACGCCCCCTACTGCTGATTGGCTCACTCTCCTCCCCCATCATGTGTGGACATGCCCACTACTGCTGATTGGCTCACTCTCTCTCCTCTCTCATCATGAGTGGACACACCCCCTACTGCTGATTGGCTCACTCTTTCTCCTCTCTCATCATGAGTGGACACGCCCCCTACTGCTGATTGGCTCACTCTCCTCCCCCATCATGTGTGGACATGCCCCCTACTGCTGATTGGCTCACTCTCTCTCCTCCCCCATCATGAGTGGACACGCCCTCTACTGCTGTGTTGTGTTTGTTGTGCTTTCTCAGAAATCGCTTACTGCACCTTTAATGCTATTATGAACATCACTATATTTTAAGCAGATTGTGACCCCTTTTTTACTTTTCAATAATCAAACATATCTAAAACAGAACATGTTTCTTATTTGAAGAGCTATGCAAAGCCGCACCTAAGCTGGATGTCTGACAGGAAACAGACAAATGAATCCCTCTGGTGTTTCCATTTCATTGGGAACATAGATGCCCGTTGGGAATCAGGATGTTGAAACACACTACTTAAAATTCACTGCCCAGCTAGTTATCAATACCTAAGCATATATGAGAGTAAATAATGCTATAAAGTGGCAGAGTGACTTTAGAAACTTGATACCAAGAGAGGAATTGACACAGATTTTTTGCAACAGACTTACAAAACATTAACTCAACTCTGATAATTCTGAATAACTCAATTCTGATAATGATTTCATTATTTTAGTGCTTTTAGTACAGTACTGTTACTGTTAATACAATGCTGTTTTTGGTAACATACGCTAGTGTTCGAAAGTTTGGGGTCAGTACGATTTTTGTTGAAGAAATTAATACTTTGTTCAGCAAGGACACATAAAATGTTACAAAAGATTTCTATTCTGTCACGTATAAAATGTATCACGGTTTCCCACAAAAATATGAAGCAGCACAACTGCTTTGAATATTGATAATAATAAGAACGGTTTCAAATCATCATATTAGAATGATTTCTGAAGGATCATGTGACACTGAAGACTGGAGTTATGATGCTGAAAATTCAGCTTTGATCACAGGAATAAATTACATTTTACAATATTACTGTTTTTTACTGCTTTTCTGATCAAATAAATGCTGCCTTGGTAAGCACCGACCCCAAACTTGGGAGCCTAAAAATGATAGTGTACATATTTTAAATGACTACAAAACCAAATGTTGTGAAAGCACATCTTTAAAGGTGCCTGACCTTCAGTGTTCCTCTGCAGTTTTCTCAAGGCCCGGACGAGACCTTTGAAACCTTCAAAGCTCTTGTCGTGTTGGCTGTACAGGAGAATTTTCTTGGCATCGATGAACAGTCGGGAGATGCTGTAAATGACAGTGACACACACATGAGGAAAACGTTGTAAAGTGTTTCATTTTTAAAATAGTATATATATCTGTAAAATCCAACGCAGACCCAACACTTGATATACTTACATGGAGTCATTGAAGTTGCCCACCACTCCGGGCATCTCTCCAGGGGTGGGGTAGCGAAAGCAAGGGTTGTTGGCATTGCAGATGATGCCTTGCACCCATGGTAAGGTCCCCGCAGAGGGCATGGCCTTATTGGGAAAGTGGCCTGGAAAAACAAGACAAAGCAATCAGATTTGCAACAAATGAAACGCTCTATGTAACCATATTTCTGTAAGTATTTCATGGAATAAAATGTCGTTTATTTTATTTGGAGTAATGTACACAGACTAATCATGCACAATAAGGCCATTGTATTATTTTTATTTCAATCATGACAACTCTCGGAATAGTTTAGCATATTACTGAATATGGCAATGTTGATGTATTTGGTCTAGATCTGCAACGCTGCTGCTTTTGAGACTTTCTACTGCTAATAGATACACAGACACGCTGACATGAGCATGTAAGATATGCTGCTGCTGCATAAATAGACATACATAAATCCCATAGCTGGTATAGGCAGGTGGAGCTGGGGAGGTGGAGGGGTTCAGAGGAACTCTGAAGGATTAGCTTACAGCAAACCCTTAACTAGACTATTTAAATGGTGAGCAAGCAATCTCGTTGGCTGCAGGATCAGCAGAAGCCAATCAGCTTGTGCCATGCGGTAATGATATGATTGCTTGCAGATTGCATGTAAAGGACAGATCAGCCTGTGCCATCAAGAGTTTCCTGACTGACTGTTAGTTTTATAAAAAGTTCATGGGATGAAAAGTTTATGTATTTCACACTATCTATGCACATGGACAACATTGCACTTTGCACTTCATTACATAATTCCTGGAAACATCCCTGCAGAAATGCTTCCCCTTTTGTTTGAAAGGTGTATGTTTTGACAAAGCAGATATACTGTAATCATTTTCTTCCTATTCTTCTGGTCTTCATTTACAGATTTTGAAATAAACTCAAAAAAGGCTAACATTTAGTTTTAGTTCAAAGTACAGGAACTGACACACTGCAAGAAAACTATGTTTCGGACATCTTGCGATATATCAAATTTCATGCGGTTCTTGGAGCTGTTTTGCTGTCCTTGACCTCCCCTGGGTACAGTGTGATTTCCAAACAGGAGCAAATATTGACACGCGAATGAAGTAAGACATGGTGACACAAGACATTAAATTAAATGCATTTAGGATCATTTCAAATTGACAGTGCATTCCTTTAAAGTAGTCATTACAAATAGGCTTTAGAACAATATAATGAAAGTGAAATAAGGTTCACAGTTGGTTTTTATCTTCTTATTTTAAACAGATTCATAGTTTGCTGTATTGAGCAAGAAAAACACTTTCTAATCAAATCTCATTCGACACATCTGTGGTTGTAAAAACAAACCAAAAGCAAAATAAATGTTTGTGTGTTTGTTTGTTTTTTTTGCCCATATTAGGCCACTTACATTCATGTTGTTCGTAGGGAGGATAATAGAGTCTGACAGATATCAAGATGAAAAAGATGAAGAGCGGCCATATTATCTCAATCAGTAGCTGAATCTGGAAAAGAAAGGACACAATAGTGTGAAATTTACTCGTGTGTGCAAACTTTACATTCCTGGATTGCTTTGGTTCCTCCCTAATGAACTTGAATCGGAAATTCAACAGCACAACTTCTTCCTTGCTATTCACAGATCCTGAATAAACTATTCTAGCGAAGCCAAGAAAAGCCTGTTTATCATGACAGTTGTTAGGCTTTCTGTTGACATTCAAGGCATCTGAACCTCCTACATTCAGTGCCAAGTGCATTATGTGCTGTCCGTACCAATATCATTATCATTTAATCATCTTTTTGAGGTACATTCTCTTACTGGACCTTAAGGAAACGTTGATAAGTACATAAATGACAACTACTTCACAGATAAGTGACAGTTTCTTCAAACAGCAACTTTAAAAATGCTACACAATAAAATTCAAATCCACAAATTGTCTTTTTATTTATGTATTTATTCATTCCTTTCAATACGGGGGTTGGTGACCTCCAGAACCTCACAGATGTCACCATACAGAAAAATGGGAGCCTAGGGACTCCATATGTTACAAAAGGCATTCGTTTTGCTGCATTTTAAATTTTTGATTGTAGCATTTACTGATACTTTTGATACCTGATTGATTAGTGGTAAGTGATGTGTTAAAATCTCAATGCATTTGGTATGAACTTACAGTCTGTCTCCGTCGATAAGTGAAGTTCTTCCACAACAGTAAGCCCAACTGAGTGGAGAAAGCCATCTTGCCACGGCTCCACACTGTCCGCGCCGCCTCTGGCAACTGTCAAGAAAAGAGATGTGAGGCTAATGATGCCAACCTCAACTAATTCAACTGTGGTCGTCTATGGAACGCTCAAATACAGGTAAAAGATCTCATGCCAGCTATATCTAAGGGGGACTTTATAATATGGGTGCTGTGACATCATCCAAACAGCAGTGACTAAGAGTTGCATTAAAGCAAACAGAGACATTAGGACGAGTAAACATTCAACAGATTGTGAGAATTTCCTACTAACATTTCAACCGATTTGTGATGATTCACCACAAAATCAAAATTGACAGTTCTTGTTTTTTTATGGAATACTGCAGTATTATAAATGATTTATTCGTGCACATTATTGTTTTTAATTCATGTGCCTCATAATCTTGAATCAAAATAACTTCCCCTCCCTCGACATCTCTTCTTTTCTCTGATGACGTGTTTACTGGCGCAAGGCCGGAGCAAGCTGTCGCTCACATGAGATCCACCAATAGAAAACCACAACCATCCAATCAATTCCCCATGGACATAATCAAGCCCCACCCCTAGGGAGACCTTGCTCTGTTGTAGGACAGAAGATGTGATTTTGCGGGACAATGCAGGACACGTGTGGAGAGTTAAATTTACTACTATTGTACTATGTAAAATATTGATTATACATTAGTTGGAAAGTCTATTTGCCATCACATTTGAATGATAATGTTTTAAATCGTCAATAAGCTTTGTTAATTGTGACCGGCTCTGTGACTAGCACTCAATTTTCTTCGAGTGATGCAATGTCATTCACTCTACTGGACCTATTCTGTCTACTAAATATAATGAACTGAATAACAGGCTAGAAAGTAAAAATCACATTTTATATTCATATAAATTTCCTTAAGTAGCGACTAGTTTATTGTCCTTTATTAGACTATGCAAATCTAGCAAATCTATGCAAATTTTCCCTGCTCTAGCTATAACATGACGGCCAAGCAAATGGATTTTTAAACGCCAATCGCATTTTTAGTATTTTTGAAATGCGAGGTGTACATCTTGGGATGCGGGACAATGCACCCTAGTTCCGCCCTAAATTTTTTCTTGTTTGAGAAGCCGTTATACTCAGATATACGTCACAATAGGGAAGAAAAGACTATCGCAACTCCCGTTTCTTGCCTACTTTAAGCAAAGACTTTATATATAGGAAGACGGTGCACTCCGATTACTTATGAATGGGAGAAAGTGCAACGCCCAATATGGCGAATAAGCCCCGCCTTCTAAATGGAAGAGCCAATCGTTGATTAGTAAAGTCATCTTGTCACTGCAGCTGCCAGCTCCGGTTGCTATAGAAACAGGCAGTGTTCTAAGACACCTGTTTAGGACTGCGCATGTGCATTAGCTTTGTCCAGGCTGAAAAATCCATTTTTTGCCATGATTCGAGTGTTTAGAGACCAAATTTATGAGACAGTTGTTGTCAGATTTCATTGGTGATTTCAAATATGAAATTTAATTGTAAACTTGGCGAACAGTTTTGGAGAATTTGATGTTTCCCCATTCAAAGAGATAAGAGGTGCACTTGCATGCCTGAGAGGCGTTTCAAAGATGAGTGAAATGACTTGTCTTAAAGGGACTTTGCTTTAAGTTAGCAAGGTAGAATAATAATTCAAACAAAATGTTTTGGCATTGACATACAGTATCTTATCTTCAAGTCATTCATCTTATCTGTTAGACACTTTCATTTGCTATCAGAAAACTACAAGCAGAGGACAGAACAGTGTCAGTATGTGGGTTGGCACATTTCATACTGAACTAAATCATAAATCATGATCTCCTGCTGGTGTTTTGATTAAATTGTCTAGTAATGCATTTTCAAATTAGATTAAATGGTTATCATTCCTAACTAAATGTATGAGTCAATGCTGTAGCTATTAGACATAGTCATTTTTTTTCCTTTCTATTAAGTTATTCAAAAATACTAACGTACACTAATTGTTTTAAATTTATGATTTAAAGCTAATTTTGATATGTATACATTTGATTAATGTTTAAAACTTTTGTCCACTAAATCAAAGACGGTGTGGCATAACCAGCATGCAAGAAGCCATTTTGTTGCATTTGGTAAGAAAACCATAAAACGTACTTTAAAGCAAGAAAAACATTTCTCCTTGTATCATTACCTATATTTGCCGTTGACTCATTCACAGTCTCTGTATCATTCATTAGTAGCCTAGATGTGTTTTAAATCTTTAAATTTTTGTACTGTTTGGGCAGATATGGATCTGTCTGAGGTAATGTAATCTTATGCTTGTGTTTTTCATACATAACATCATAAAGAGCGTCCCTAGCGGACGCGTGCGTTTTCTTATTTTTCTCCTTGTTTATCATTTTCTTCATCATATCGCCTCTCTCGCCATGCTATGCCTACAATGTATTGCACATATACACCAAAGATCAAGTTTTAGGCTCGCTTTGCACTTAAAGCAAGATAAATAAATCCTGTCCATCACGACTTATTTAAAATATGTCCAAGAGAGGTGATGTAAGAGAATGGTCTGCACATACATTTGTTTACTTTACAATCTTTGCCAAGAATTACTTCTGTGGAAGTATGAGAAGGCATTTAATAATACACCAAACTATAGACCTTAACTGCTGTTTTACCATCAAATGGGTTTATAATCGTGATGTTTTAAAGGTGCTTTAGAGTTGAAGAGCTCAGTGTGTTTTTCATTGTTCCGCAGAAGAGAGGTTACTCTCGGTCATTTCGCGCAGACTCGGTTATACCAACAGATGCTGAAGCGACACGCGAGCACTTTTACCGTCTTCTTTGTTCAACTGTCTTTTCAAGTTGTCATTCTCTCAGTAGCATACGAATGAAAATGATAGTCAATCATACAGAACTTTTCAACATAAAAGCTGCCTGGTATATCACAACTCATCAAGTGTTTACGACAAAAGACACGACCGTGCAAGTGTTGAAGAAAAACAACAACAGCGCGTTTCTTATTAAAGTAGTAGCAGGTTAAACTATTCATATGTTTATGTGTCACGATTATTAAACGATGGAACATGGCAATTGTAATCAGTTTTCAGCATAAACGACTGCCACGAAGCTTTCAATGCACCACAACTAAAAAAACAAAAACACACGTAATTTGTGGGAAAACAACAACAGCGTTTCTGATGACAGATTTAGTACATTTAAGCAAACATATTTATCTATGAATTAGTAAAACAAAAAAACCCAGCACGGGCTCACTGCAAAAAAAAAAAGAAAAAAAAAAGAAAGAAAACTCAAAATTTTACTCACCGTTATTTCTTGCTTCGAAATGATTATTCCTTATTTCATATAGGCCTAAACTGGAAATCCTTTAAAGACCAGAAGAGAAACAGCTGTTTTAACGCTCTCAAAGCGATATTGTACTGGTGGCGTTTTGTTCTCTATGGACGGACTTTTTTCCTCTCCTCCATCCTTTTATAGCGAGAGCGATGCGCGAGGTTACTGTCGGTCAGAAAAGCGCTGCTGTTTGTGTTCGAGCCTCCATATATGGAAAGCACGTGCGGACCCAAAACAGCTCTTAAAAGGGCAACGTGCATTTGCGCAAAATCCGTTTTTTACTTTATTTTATGCATCTTACGTTACATGCGCTGTAAGTTTATACAACAAATATTATGAATTTAATATTAATTCTATTATCTGACAGATATCACTGAAATAGGGAATGATTTTATCAAGACATTAACCCCCGGTTTCACAGACAAGGTTCAAGCCTAGTCGCAAACTAAAATGCATTATTGAGCTGTTTTAACTGAAAGCAACTTGCACTGATATATCTTAAAATATGTCAGTGCCATTGTTTTGTCCCAAGACGCACACCAGTAATGTTTTTTTTTTCTTTTTCTAAGACACATTTATGAAAGCTACTTAAAGGTGTAGTTCACCCAAAAATGAAAATTATCCCATGATTTACTCACCCTCAAGCCATCCTAGGTGTATATGACATTCTTCTTTCAGACGAATACAATCAGAGTTATATTAAAAAATATCCTGGCTCTTCCAAGCTTTATAATGGCAGTGAATGGCAGCCCAAAATTTGAAGCCCAAAAAAGTGCATCCATCCATTATAAAAGTACTCCACACGGCTCCAGGGGGTTAATAAAGGCCTTCTGAAGTGAATCGATGCGTAAGTTGAATACGGAAGGTGGTCTGATGGAAGCTAGATATTTTACTTTATAAAGTTTTTAATATGGATATTTTTCTTACACAAACCCATCAATTCGCTTCAGAAGGCCTTTATTAACCCCCTGGAGCCGTGTGGATTACTTTTATAATGGATGAATGCACTTTTTTGGGCTTCAAATTTTGGGCTGCCATTCACTGCCATTATAAAGCTTGGAAGAGCCAGGATATTTTTTTAATATAACTCTGATTGTGTTCGGCTGAAAGAATAATGTCATATACAAATAGGATGGCTTGAGGGTGAGTAAATCATGGGATAATTTTCACCATTTTTGGGTGAACTATCCCTTTAAATGTCCTAAATGAACTAAGGCCTCCTGGCTTAATCTAAGCCATGTCTGTGAAACCGGGTTTTTTTCAGCACATGGTACATTTCATAATCTGACATCCCTCTTTCAGCAGAATCTTTATATGGTTTTCTGGTTTAAGTTGGTCTCACATCCTGGCAGTTTTTATTCTCCACACATATCAATCTCCGATAACACTTTATTGTCATTGTTACATAATGTTACATGTAGTTACTATAGTACAGTAATAACTATAAATTATGCATAATTACATGCAACTAACCCAAACCAAACCCTAATTCTAACCCTATAGTAAGTACATGTAGTTACTTAATATTACTTAAATGTATAATTACAGTGTAACAAAGACACCTTAAAATAAAGTGTAACCCAATCACTAATAGGAATGAAAGGATTGGAGAGAAAAATATCTTTTCTCCAGGTCATCAGGACCTCTGAGAAATGAAGGCAGGCTGTAAAACACTTAGACACAACCCAGGGCTGCATGGGCCTTGAATGAAGATATTGAGCAAGACAGATATATAGCACTAGCTTATCAATTTAATTAATAAAGTCCGGTTTCACAGACGGCTTAGATTAAGCCAGGATTAGGCCTTAGTTTAATTATGGCATTTGAGTAGCTTTTATAAACGTGCCTTAGAAAAACACATTGCTGGTGTGCATCTTGAAGCAAAACAATGGCACTGACATATTTTAAGATATGCTTTCAGTTAAATCAGCTCAAACATGCAAACATGCATCTTAAGCCTTGTCTGTGAAACTGGGGGAAAGTGTCCTAGAAATCCATCTATCATGCAAAATATAATTCTATAGTTCTAAAAACATAGCACAGGTGGCATGTGTATGCACAATGACAGTTTAAAGTCTACAACAGCTTGTTTTTTTTAATAGAGACTCTTTGCAGACAATATTCTGCAATATATAATGACTTCAGAAGATACAGGAAGTGCATTCTGTTGACTTGTTCCCTGTACTTTCTGCATCACTAGTCCGGATAACTGTGAAAAGTTACCCATTAATGTCACGCATTTGTGTAGTTAATGAACGCATCACGTCTGCGGACCTTTTGAATTTAGAATTTATATGAATGCATGAATGGAAGCGTGTAACTGAAGTCTTATGACATTTTCACAATTTTTAACCCCTCTTCTTTTTTTAAATGGTCCTGCAATGTGATGAATGAACTACACACTTGTAGTTTGGTTCACTTGGTAAGTTTGGCCCGGACTAAAAAAAAAACTTTTAGTCCTGGTCCGCTTAGCGTTCACGTTGGCATTTTAGCACCAAACCTAAAGATACTGAACCTAAAGACATAGGGATGTTCACAACCTGATTGGTCGGCTTTTATTACGTATGTACGAACTATATATATAAACATCCAAAACAATGCTTTATTCTGGGCTAAATGCGTTGCTGTATGTGTGTAGCCTATGTATGATGGTATTTTGACCAGCTGAGAACTTCTGAAGAGCTTATAAAATGTGTAAAGGAGTCAAAACAGCGGCAGGAATCCCTCCGTCACACACACAAATGAAGATCTGCTGCGAGAAGATTCAATTCTGACGCCTGTGCCGAACTGTGATGGGCAACATCACGACTATGACGAGAAAAAACTGGAATGATTGAGCATTCTGTCCTTTTTAGGGTTGCATCTTGTGACATCATGTCCTGTTTTTGGTTTGTTTACATGACTTTGGTCTGTGTTGCATTCATATTTCAGTCGAACCGCTTCAGAGTTCGTTTGGAAGCGGACCGAGACCCATCTTTTCCGCTTGTTTGGCGCGCACCAGGGTTCAGATGGCAGCGTTCACACTTATTCAAATGATCCGCACTAACAGAGCAATTGCACCAGGGTTCGTTTTAATCAAACCAAACATGCCAAGTGTGAACACACCCTAAAAGTACAATTATTCCATGTAGTCTTTTAATAAGATGTCATAAAAGATGCATGCATTATAAATATAAAATAATTGCAAAATGCACTTTAAAATGGAGTACAGCATGTCAATCTGCAGGACATGTCAACTACCCAAAAGTATTTCATGTCAACTACCAGTTTACACTAGAAAAGCAATGATATTCAGTGAGATTGTGAAACAAACATAATTCAGAAAAGCAGAATCTGACCTGTCTGTTTCTAACCACGCAGTCAAAAAGAACACAGTGATTCTGATTTGAACTGAGGGAATGTAACATTGCGGCTTTTGTATTTTTGGTCATGTGATCAGTGCTTTCATCCTGTTTTTCAGGCCGATCATCTCTTTGTGTTTATGAAGCTGTGAGGCTTCCATGTGAGTAACGCTGCCCTCCTGCCCCAGTATCCTCTGCCAGTATTGTGGAGTTGGGCCTCAGGAATGACACAGCACTGTTGACACAGAGAACGAGAGCGAGCGAGCAGAGATAAACAAAGCATCTGAACATGACCTGAAAACTCGTTGCAAAAGAAACCACAAGCAGGTCTGAGCTGAGAGAGGAAGTTCCATATTCAGACTGTGGTAAACTTAATAAACATGTGACTTTGCTGAGACTAAAAGGTGCAGTGTGTAATATTTATGAGGATCTATTGACAGAAATGCAATATAATATACATAACTATGTTTTCATTGGTGTATAAAGACCTTACATAATGAACCGTTATGTTTTTATTAACTTAAAATGAGCCATTTCGATCTACATGCACCGCGGGTCCCCTTACAGTGAAATTGCCATTTTGCGCCGTCATGTTTCTACAGTAGCCCTAAACGGACAAACTGCTCTACAGAGCGCTAACTACTCTCTGCTGTCTCAGACGACGACATCTTTGACCTGTGTCGGCCACCGTAGCTTCTCCATGTGCTTCGAAAGGGAGGGGTGATCGGCGGGTGGTTGCAATTCGCTACCTCACCGCTAGATGTCGCTAAAATTTACACAGTGCACCTTTAAAGGGATAGTTCACCCAAAAATGAAAATTCTGTCATTAATTACTCATGTCGTTCCAAACCCATAAGACATATTCAGAACACAAATGAAGATCTTTTTGTTGAAATCTGAGAGCTTTCTGTCCATCCATTGGGGGGACTACCACTACCACTTTGATGCTTCAAAAAGCTCATAAAGAGATTGTAAAACTCATCCATATGAATTAAGCGGTTTAGTCCAAATTTTCGTAAAAGACACGATCACTTTAAATGATAAGGAGGTTTAATTTAGGCTTTTATTCACATTTAAACATTGATCAGCGAACATAAACAGAAGCTCAACCGAACATGCGTATGAGAATGAACCTCATTGGTTCCTGCTGAAGCTCAAACATGCTGCGTAACACACAAGAATGAACCTAATTGGTTCGTGCGGAAGCTCAAACGTGCTGCGTAAGACGAGAATGAACCTCATTGGTTCTCGAAGAAGCTCAAACGTGCTGCGTAACACACGAGAATGAACCTGATTGGTTCTCGCAGAAGATCAAAAGTGCTGTGTAACACACGAGAATGAACCTCACTGGTTCTCGCAGAAAATCAAAAGTGCTGCGTAACACAAGAATGAACCTCATTGGTTCTTGCTGAAGCTCAAACGTGCTGCGTAACACAAGAATGAACCTGATTGGTTCTCGCAGAAGATCAAAAGTGCTGCGCAACACATGAGAATGAACCTCACTGGTTCTCGCAGAAAATCAAAAGTTCTGCATAACACAAGAATGAACCTCATTGGTTCTCGCAGAAGATCTAACGTGCTGCGTAACACGAGAATGAACCTCATTGGTTCTCGCAGAAGATCAAAAGTGCTGCGTAACACGAGAATGAACCTCATTGGTTCTCTCACATCAAGCGAACATGCTTGAGCTTTCACACAGTGAATAAAAGTGAATTAAATCTGTGAATAAAAGCCTAAATTTAATCTGTTCATCATATAAAGTGATCGAGTCTTTTCAGAAAATTTGGACTAAACTCGATTCATATGGATTAGTTTTATAATCTCTTTATGAACTTTCTGAAGCGTCAAATTGGTAGTTGCGTAGCTGTTAATGGGGGGACAAAAATATCTCAGATTTCATTAAAAATATCTTCATTTGTTCCAAAAATGAACAAAGGTCTTACGAGTTTGAACGACATGAGGGTGAGTAAATGACATAATTTTCATTTTTGGGTGAACTAACCCTTTAAACAAGTAGTTCATCCTGAAAGTTTTGTCATTATTTACTCACCGTCATGTAATAGAAAAAAAAAAACCATGGTGCTTTTCTGAACATATACACAGAATATGTTATTAATTCCATACAATGGTATTACTATCAAATACCATAACTGTACCATAGTACTACTATGGTGTTTTATAAGGTTTTATCGTCACATGCTTGTTGTCAAGCAATGCCACGGCACCTGGCAGTAAGTCTATGATGTAAGTCACTTAGCAACTGATATGTAACAAGAGGATGAACTGATTACAGCTTCAGTTAGTTTATATGGCACGGACACACACACACATAACCGTATCCCAGCGTGAACGGCAAGAGATGTTGCCCTTTTAAGAGCGCGCGCCTCGGTTTTGATGAAAATAATAGTCCACAGCAGCAAAATGTTGCATTTTCACGCGAACTGATCCATTGCTTATAACGTTAGACGTAAAAATGTGCTTTTCTGATTACTTTTGCTAAGAAAACGGTATTGTGGCGTGTTCATACATGTCTGTTCATAGGCTACAACGTTCATACATGTCTGTTATGATACCCGAGAGGACAATGGGGGTCTAAACGCATATGGCATACTCAGAATACGTTTGCTACATGATAATCTCTGTTAAAAGGCGAGCGCAACACAATCATAAGATTTTTAAAATGTATATCTATCGCTCTCGACAGCACCTCAAAGTCACGCGCGTGCTCGGGGAAAAAAGCGTTTGCGCGGCGAGTTTTTCCCCAGATTTAGCTATCTAACATGATTTAAAATGATGGAATTATGCGTAGTCAAACAATATTTTGCCAAGGAAGCAAACATTCACTTATTTTCAGGCTCCTCTCAGCAGCTGAGCTCAAACAGTCGGTTTGTCCGACAGTAACCCCGCGAAGGGGGAGGGGGGCTGGATAAATATAGTTCCGGATACGGGGGCAGCATAACATCTTACTTTTTAATGAACGTATTTACGTGCTATACATTTTGTTCGACGTTTCTTTACCGAAATCTATTCATTCATTGACTTGCCCTTGAGCGATACCCTGCAAAACTCACTCCATTATAGGCTCACCATTAGCCTACACATTAAACCAAGTGTACATATCAAGTAAATGAAGTCTATTAAAACGCACGTTGACACCATGGGTCTAATACCGCGTAGAAAGATGCCGGTTTAATGAGAACAGCCACTTCCAGCGAGCCGCAGAGCTGCAATGACCGATAGTAACCTCGCCTCGGAGCGCGAGCAGCAGAAACTGGGTGAAAGGGGAGGTGACGTCACTCGCGGTGAACCTTCTCGACTGTTGCGTTTACATAGTGATTAGCCACAAGGCAGCTAATGCTCTTTACAGCTATGCAGGGGTTAGTTCACCCCAAAATGAAAATTATCCCACGATTTACCCACCCTCAAGCCATCCTAGGTGTATATGACTTTATTCTTTCAGACGAATACAATCAGAGTTATTTAAAAAAAATATCCTGGCTCTTCCAAGCTTTATAATGGGAGTGAATGGTACTCTAGATTTTGAAGGGCAAAAAAGTGCATCCATCCATCAATCATAAAAGTACTCCACACTGCTCCGGGGGGTTAATAAAGGCCTTCTGAAGTGATCGATGGGTTTGTGTAAGAAAAATATCCATATTTAACACGTTAAGTAAAATATCTAGCTTCCGTCAGACCGCCTTCCGTATTCAACTTTTGTAGAAAGTGTAACGCCTCTCGCAGTTCAAAACGCTTACGTCAGTTATGCTTTTTTCGTAAGTTGAATACAGATGGAATATCTTCTGCCAGAAGCTAGATATTTTACTTTATTTTACTGTACGTGTTAAATATGGATATTTTTCTTACACAAACCCATTGATTCAGATGGATGGATGCACTTTTTTGGGCTTCAAATTTTGGGCTGCCATTCACTCCCATTATAAAGCTTGGAAGAGCAAGGACATTTTTTAATATAACTCTGATTTTATTCGTCTGAAAGAATAAAGTCATATACACCTATGGCTTGAGGGTGAGTAAATCATGAGGTAATTTTCATTTTTTGGTGAACTATCCCTTTAATAAAGGCCTTCTGAAGCGATGCGTTTTTGTAAGAAAGATATCCATATTTATAATTTTATAAACTATAAATCACTGGCTTCTGGTAACGGCCATATGCGAGTCTAGTTCCTGCGGAAGAGTGACCTCTGACCCGTATGGTTACACAGAAAAAATATTTTATTGTATTTTTGTCACAAGATGAAGAAGATGATGATAACAGGTTCCAAGTACTTTTAGTAATAAAATAAACTCAGGTACAGACAGAAGGTGTAACAGTGTGTGTGTGCAACAGCGCAAACACAAACATTGACTGACAAAGACAGAGTGCACAGGGAGGAGCTAATATACATGATGGTGAAGAACTAATATGACTAACAGCTGTGATGATGATTAGTGTCCATAGAAACAGATGAGTGATGGGAAACTCGGAAAACGTGACAATGAAAACAAACTAAAAGTCCATGAAAACGAAACTAAGAATGAATACAACTGCATAAGCATGACAATTTTATTTTATTGTATTTAGTTTTTATTTTATTGTATTTATTTTGTATTCATTGTATTGTATTGCATTGCATTTTATTGTGTTGTATTTTATTTACATTGTACTGTATTGTATTGTATGACCGGAGTCTTTCTTCAGTGATTAGTGATTGTGGGTCAAAACATAATTTCTGTCCATGACCTGGTCACAGAGGGAAGATTTCATGTTGGATATTGTTCCACTAGATGTGTTTTCAACAGTTATAGTTTCTGGGGAACTCAAGGGAACACTCACAGATTCTGTGTAACATCGATCCGATGATTTTGCCATCTGTTATGCTACATGGCCTTCAGCAGGTCAAGGCATATGTTACCAATACATACGTAAATACACACATATCCTATCAAAAAGATCCATGGAGTCCCTGCTCTCACTCCCAATGCTTCAAAACACCCACACACATTTATAGTGCAAGAAGTAAATTTATTAACAACAAAAAGACTAAATGCTAACCTAGAACTCAGATAATAAACAAAATCAGCATCCCTTCCTAACTATCAAAAACAGGAAAAAACTGAATATAAAGTAGAGTAGGCTTTAATAAGATAAAACTACAACTGAACAAACAAAGCAAATGTAACGGAGGCCAGTAAGAGCTGTGCAGGTAAACCTCACTCTCCTGGGCTCAAGAGGCGCACTAGAAGCTGCGGTTTTTTGGCTTGTTAGCGCACCTGCCTCCCAAGCCAGAAACACCGGTTTGAATCCCGCTCAGAGCGGTGTGAGTAGAACCTAAGAGATCACACAAATACAATGACTTAAAGAATATGACTAGAACTCAAAGAAATAGCAAATGAAGATGAGGTAGAAGGTCAACATGTCACACAAGTACACAGAAGGGTGTTCACATGATTAAGACTTGAGATTGACTAAACAAACTGAAGGGCGTATATACACACAAAGCACTAATTAAGGGAATGATGAGCCAAAAAAAACAGGTGAGTTAAATGAAGAGTGAGCCAGAATACCGGAGTAGCATCTGCCTGTAAACCTAGGAGGCTGCATTTTAAGGACCGCAGTTCTAGGACCCTATGATTTAGTTGTTTAATGTTTAATTGATATATTGTCCTAACCAACCCCTATCCCTAAACCTACCCATTGGTAACCCTGTTGAAATATTTAAACTAATTTAAGTAATTAAGTTTAAAATGGCCGTGCCTGCTGTTTTGTTAAAAATAAGGTGGAAAAAGTCTGAATCAGGTCTCCTCTGTTGGAGTACAGTTGGCTAGATGGCATTGTCACAAAAAAAAACTAGGGTCCTAGAAATGCAGTCCTGAAAATGTGGCGGTCCTAAAAGTGCAGCCTCCGGTATTGCAGGCAGATAATATTGGACACGTTTACACGACAACGATGTGCTAAAAACAGAAACGTTTTTCCTTTGCGTTTTTCACGTACAGATGGCGTTGTCAAAATGATCCCAGTTCACACAGATCTGTGAAAACGACTAAAAACGCTGTATAATTATTCCTGCCAGGCCAGTAGATGGCGATGTCACTTTGTAAAGAAACACTACGCGCCAATAGACTGAACACGTAATGTGCATGATGTCACCGTTTTCACAAATTCACGTTTTTCACATTTTACACGGAGACGATAAAGGTATTCTTTTACAAAAACTTGCACTTTGAAAGCGTTTTCAAAAGTTGGTGTTTTCAGGCCCTAACAGCCCCTAATAAGTAGGAGCGTGTGAGAATGGGCGAAGAAGGGACTGGCGAGGGCCTGGCAGTGTCACAATAATAAGTTTGGGGAAAAAAGTTTATCTACTCTTTTATATAATTTAAGGGGCTGTTTACACGACACTGTTTTCAACTAAAAAAGTAAAACTTTTTATGCGCCTTGACTGTTCATTCACACAACAACAGCATTTTGGGGCCTGAAAACGCAAACTTTGGAAAATGACACCTTTATCGTCTCTGTGTAAACTACAAAAACACGAATTTGTGAAAATTATGATGTCATGCGCATGTGTAGGCCTAGGACATGTTCTGTGTATAGTGTTTCTTTACAAAGTGACATCACCATCTACTGGCCTGACATGAATAATGCAGCGGTTTAAATAGATTTCGTGGATCTGTATGAATAGTACGGCTGCATGATTAATCAAAACTTTACTGTGATCAGTAGTAAATGCTGCTCCAACTGAAAGCCAGAGGGCGCGCTCACGCAGAAACTACAAATATTCCCCGCAGAAGTACAATAACTGTCATTCCAGGAAATCCCTATGGGCATCATACTAAGCACTGTAGCTGAATAAACAGAAGATTGAAATGTATGGTTATATGGTTTATCTGAGTTCTTTGTAGCCTTAAGTATTTTTATAAAGTATTTTTATACTTCAATGCTAATCAACATAGCCTTTATGACTATGAATTAATATGTTGTGTGCCTTATTCTGTGTACGAAGTCATATCATATCACAGAAAGATGCTCAACTGTCGTTATGAAGTGAGTTTGGAGTAAAAACGTTATCAAAAGTTCATAAATGCTTCTAATGTTTGGAAAGATGTTTGACACGTGTTGCTTTTTCAAATGCACTTTAGAAACGACTCAAACTCGCAGTGCTTTCAGGTGGAGAAGCATTTACTACTGATCACAGAGCCGTGCTTCACTGACAAGCTGTAAAAATAATCGCAGCCTTTGCGATTTCATAATCACAATAAGCCAAATCGGTTTAAGCGCGAGTTCAGGTTAATTGCGATTAATCGTGCAGCCCATGACAACGCCGTCGTCTGTACGTGAAAAACCCAAAAGAAAAACTTTTCAGTTTTTAGTACATCAGTGTCGTGTAAATACACCCTTAAAGGCACAATATGTAGTTTTCCGCTGCTAGAGGTCGCCTATTCAAACAAAGGTGTAGCTTGATAACGCCGAGATTGAGCGCGGATTCATGGGAGTTGTCGTCTTCACCTCTACAGCCGGTGGAAAAGAATTGGGACAGGACTCATGTGCAGAAATCATGTTCATGGATGAGATTATTAACATTACTGTAGTATGAAGCAGAGCAGGGGCGAGTGCTGTGGGAGCTGAACGAGGCTGCTGAAGCGATTGCTAATGAGAGAATGAGTGTGACACACGGCTCGAGAGCAGTGGAGCTTTTATTATGCCACAGTCGCCGCTTCCGCTTCTTCCGCTCATGCGTATGTGGGGTAACGCAGCGCTGTTTTATCATATTAGATACATTTGAGTTTGTTGAAAGTTATGTTATAATGCACTCTGCGTTCGCTCGGCGGCTACTATGAGACACTTGTTGCACACTGCGCTACCCTAGATCGATATTAGGCATGATTAGCTATATAACAACGATTAGTTTTCTGTCGATGAATGTATCCAAACAGTTGCTCACATGTCTAATAAAACACAATATATTAAAGCATCTTTGGTATTTCCCTACTAAATAAATCGAGGGTAACGCAGGTATGATGTCAATGATAGGCGACGCACGGACACGGTCCGTGTCCTGGTTAAAATTGCTTATTTCTCTGGATTTAAACATTCTTGGAAACATCTGGGATAATGTAAGTACACAAGTCAACAAAATATATAGCACTGTTCTAGTGGTTTTTGGACATTTTAATCCAAAAATCTTACATATTGTGCCTTTAAACCTCTTTGTGAAATCGTTTGCTAGGAAAGTGCTTGTGCTTTCTATAAAATAAAGTAACTGTAAATTAAAGGCAAATAAATAATGAGAATGACTGATGATTTAGTTCATGTTGAGATATGGTACCGTACCTTATTGCTCAGGTTAGCTTAATCTGGCCTTTATGTACCATATTTTTATCATGTGCATATTTTATACCAATACAAGAAGAGAGTACTATTATGCAAAAAGATCAATAATAACACAGTTTGATAAGTCTGCCGGTGGTTATTTTCATGCAAACTTTCTTTTTGGCTCATAATACCACATTCTCTCTTATATCTGCACCACATAGCCATATTGCATATAGGTTAAGATAATAACAGAAAGGGATTTCAAAACAGTGTCTTCAGCAAACTGATATGACATGTGTGCTCTCTCTTCAGGCCTCGTCTGTGTGCTGAAAGCCTAGCAGCTGGTGTCAGACAGAGAGGGACATTCACAGGGAAAACAGCTGTGGAGAACACCCTGTCATAAGCTGCGGCGCTCACGACACATGTGATTGTCCTGCTCAGCCTTTTGTGAACATCATCAGTGCGGTGTTTGAAGCAGGAGCTGCCGTTTAGGGCCCCTCGACAGGGACGGAAAAGTGCTGACCGCATGCACAGACCAACTTATTGTTTAGAGAGGGATACAGTAAGCAGTGGTAAGCATTGCTTTTGATATATGAATAAGAATATGATCCTGTACCTCAGTAATGGACTATTATTATTCATGCAATTTTGATATGTGTAAGTTTTTAGATGTTAAAATACTTTCTCTTAACCAAACATAATATGCATTCATAGATTGATTTAACTGAAAAGTACCATAAATATTGTGATTCTAAAAGCCACAAAACTCCTGATTTTATAGCGTCTTTATGTGTTTAATTGGAAAATATAAACAAACAAAATCTTGTATGTCTGATATATACACTGATCAGGCCACTGACATGTTAAGTGAATAACACTGATTATCTCTTCATCTCGTCACCTGTTAGTGGGTGGGATATATTAGGCAGCAAGTGAACATTTTGTCCTCAAAGTTGATGTGTTAGAAGCAGGAAAAATGGGCAAGCGTAAGGATTTGAGCGAGTTTGACAAGGGCCAAATTGTGATGGCTAGAAGACTGGGTCAGAAAACTGAAATCTCCAAAACTGCAGCTCTTGTAGGGTGTTCCCGGTCTGCAGTGGTCGGTATCTATCAAAAGTGGTCCAAGGAAGGAACAGTGGTGAACCGCCAACAGGGTCATGGGCGGCCAAGGCTCACTGATGCACGTGGGGAGTGAAGGCTGGCCCGTGTGGTCCGATCAAACAGACGAGCTACTGTAGCTCAAATTGCTCAAGAAGTTAATGCTGGTTCTGATAGAAAGGTGTCAGAATACACAGTGCATCGCAGTTTGTTGCGTATGGGGCTGCATAGCCGCAGACCAGTCAGGGTGCCCATGCTGACCCCTGTCCACCGCTGAAAGCACCAACAATGGGCACGTGAGCATCAGAACAGGACCACGAAGCAATGCAAGAAGGTGGCCTGGTCTGATGAATCACGTTTTCTTTTACATCACGTGGATGGCCGGGTGAGTGTGCGTCGCTTACCTGGGGAACACATGGCACCAGGATGCTCTATGTGAAGAAGGCAAGCCGGCAGTGTGATACTTTGGGCAATGTTCTGCTGGGAAACCTTGGGTCCTGCCATCCATGTGGATGTTACTTTGACACGTACCACCTACCTAAGCATTGCAACATGTGCACCCTTTCATGGAAACGGTATTCCCTGGTGGCTGTGGCCTCTTTCAGCAGGATAAAGTGCCCTGCCACAAAGCAAAAATGGTTCAGGAATGGTTTGAGGAGCACAACAACGAGTTTGAGGTGTTGACTTGGCCTCCAAATTCCCCAGATCTCAATCCAATCGAGCATCTGTGGCATGTGTTGAACAAAAAAGTCAGATCCATGGAGGCCCCACCTTGCAACTTACAGGATTTAAAGGATCTGCTGCTAGCATCTTGGTGCCAGATACCACAGCACACCTTCAGGGGTCTAGTGGAGTCCATGCCTCGACGGGTCAGGGCTGTTTTGGCAGGAAAAGGGGGACCAACACAATATTAGGTCATAATGTTATGCCTGATCGGTGTATCACCTGGCATTTTGGGAAACTAATTGTTCATATATGTGTGGTTCCCAAAAGTCCACATGAGATATTTCGATGAAATCAATGAAATTCACATTACATCTCATCAACTTCATGTCAATCTGCGTATTGCTCAAACCAGACAAACATCACTGAACATACATTCTCGCTTGAACCTTTGACTCCCTCATGTACATGTTTTTGTGATGCCCCAAAGTTCACCATCTGTTTGTGTGGGTTTTCAAACAAGTCAAACATGTAGTGATACTAACATTTAACATGTTGTAAATAGTCAAAGGTTGCAACTATATCCTAGGAGTCCCAGGATTTGGTATACCTTTGCCAGTAGTTTCATTTTCCTTGCTCAAGTCTTTATCAGCATTGCACATCTTGACATTGGAATTTCTGTCCATTCCATTCCAGCATTTCTCAAGCTCCATCAGAAGGAATGGGATCTTTTTATGTCATTCCACAGATGCTTAGTTGAATTACAGTCTGGACTTTGACTGGGATGCTCCAGGACATTCATCTTTTTGGGTTTAAGCCCCTCCACCGTCACTGTCCTGTTGTGAGCTGAATAAAAATTTCAGTTCCACTGCTTATGCAGACTAAAGCATGTTCCCTTCAGGGAGGTTTTTTGTCAGTACGTTTTGTACTTTTTCCTTCTTCTTTCCACAGAGAAAAATTCCCAAAGCATGATGCTGTCAGAACTATTGCATGACTGTTTTACAGTCATATGCTCTATTAGATTAGATCTCATAGAAGTGAGGCTCAAAAGTTCAGTTTAGGACTGATCGGACCATAAAACTGAGAGTCTCCCTTGCCAAAATCCAGCTGAAATGTAATAGGAATTCTCAAAGGCTTTTTGTGATACAAGCCAGCGATTGTCTCATTACAGTTTTTTCTCAACTCAATCAGTTGTGGGTCTCTTAGGGCTTCATTTATTGAAAACAATGATTATTATATAATCAACTGTGAAATATGCAGTTGGTGATCAAGAGACAATAGTACAGAGATGAGTTTATGCTTGGTGAGATATGCAGTGTTCAGTACATTCAATACATATAGGCCTGGTTTCACAGACAGGGCTTAGATTAAACCAGGATTAGGGTTTAGTTCAATTAGGAGATTTAAGTAGCTTTTATAAACATGCCTTAGAAAAAAAAACAAAAAAAAAACGTTGTGCATCTTGAGACAAAACAATGGCACTGACATATTTTAAGAAATGCTTTTAGTTAAAACAGCTCAAAAATGCATTTTTGTGTGCTTAAAGGGGCAGTGTGTGAATTTTAGCGGCATCTAGCGGTGAGGTTTCACTGTAAGGCGACCCGCGGTGTATGCAGATAGAAATGGCTCATTCTAAGGTAATAAAAACATAACAGTTCATTATGTAAGGTCTTTATACTCCACTGAAAACATAGTTATGTATATTATATTGCATTTCTGTCAATAGATCCTCATAAATATTACACACTGAACCTTTAAGTGTTTGTATATTTGGTTTTTTATAACCCTTTTTTTTTTTTACTTGTACAGAAATGACAGTGACAGTCACATAAGAGCTTTGGATTTTTATTATATATCCTTTATAACGTCCAGGACGCCATTATAACGTCTTTTAACAAGACGAACATAACGTCCTCTGTACTGAGACCTGGCATTGTTGTACAAATGAAGAGGAAGCTGTTGACTCATCAGAACATTACTACTGACCTTGCTGAGACCTTGAAGCTGAGCGAGAAGGGACCAAAATACACATAAATCGATACCCTTTCAGACGGTCAGTGTGAGCTGACGTTTGTGTAAAGGGATTGGGACGCTGCATTATATGTGAGCTGTGTTTGGATGGATGTATGGTTGGGTGACACAGTGCGCGTGCACACGTGAGAGCCCCCCCGCCTACATTTGTGAGGGAGCAAACAAAACAAACATCTTCTACAATTTTTTTTTTTTATCTTTTCAAAGATAGTGTAAATGTTTTCATACATCAACCATGGCTATTATGCAAAACAATAAAAAATAAAATAAAATAAATAAATAAATTCTATGCCCAGTTGCAGTAAGGTCGTTTTTTCCTGTCTTTACCGGCACATACGTCAATAGCTGGGCTGTGGTTCGTTCAACAGGGAATAAGGATGGAGATATTATGAGTAAGGGATGTACCGAGGTTAAACAGGAAGTCACGTGAAAGAGGCTCTTTGAATCATACTAACAAAGAGATATGAGAATGAATGTTGCAATCACATGTCTAGCATTATGCCTTTCTATTATATACTATTAAAAATAACTTTTTTTAATGCTGAACAATTCTCTCCAACTATTCTCCTCTTGGAGGAAAAAAACAAAATAACTTTGAATTTCTTATCTGTCGCGGATTGCTGTAGCCTATGGTTTTATGGCACGTTTAATTCAAAATTCAGCATATACAATTTCTTGACCATAGATTTAAGCTTCGATGGGAACAATGTGTCCTGAAATGTTTTTAACCTCCAATTGGCTTTCAGCAGCACAGATTCCTTCCCTAACTAAAAATACAAGCAATGGCGCCATCTAGTGGTTGTACTGACCTACACATAACAAAAACAACATGCGCTATGCATATTCAAGTGCAAAAAAAAGAACGTGCTATCGTTCATGTAGCTGTTTTCAAAATAGTGCAATATTCGATTGCACTCGTTTCACAAGTGATTTTCTGAAGACAATGGAACGGAATGCATTTTATGATTTTATGAATGCAAAATATTCCAAGGCAGACACGTGACTTTAACTTGCTCAAACACGGTCCAGGCCATCAACCATACACGAGCAAAGCATGAGCCCAAAGGAAAGATCTACAGATAACACACTAGTAATTGTTCATACTGCAAATACATTTATTTCTACTTAACAATGACTATCTTAGCATTTTGTAAGGTAGAGTTTGTTGGCCGAAGCTTCAAATCAGCCGTCATGGTATTTCATTGTTTTGAACAAGTAAAATGTTGAGTTTCTCAAAGAACACGATTCTACCAAAGAATGTTGTCATCATTTTTGTTGTTCACTTTAATAAATCTTTTGTTGTTCACAATCAACATCAAACAACATGGGCTACAGGCTATATTTAGTTTAGATCAAATCATTACAACAAAGGAGTAAAAAAAAAAAAAAAAAGATTTTTATGACTATACCGTGATTTAGGTAGTCCAATAAAAAGTTAACTTTGCACATTATTTACAATACAAATCATTAGCACATTATCAGTGGTGTAAACACTACATCATAAATATAGCACATATTATAAATCCAATGTGAACAAGACATAAACTGTATAGTCAAGTTATTGTATTGTTATTTACATTCATTGGACCTTATTCACAAAACATGGGCAGAGTTTTGTGCACCAGTGTGAGAATGGTTTTATGAAATTCACAAATAGTTCATTATTTCTGTCACTCAGATGCAGCATATGTTATACACATTATTTAAAGTCATTTAATTTATTTTCGGACTTTGCTTCATCTAATTGATCATGCAACCTGGCTCAAAGTTTGTTGGCTCAGATGTGTTATTAAGTTCTACATTCAGTTACACTTTTGAAGTCAGTCTCTCAGATCAGACATATGAGATACACTTTAATACAGAGAGAGAAGTTCTGGCTATGTTCAGTATGCACAATATTACATTTCTATATATGCATGTAATATTAAGATCAAAATGTGCAGTATACAAAAGAGCACACTGAGCTAGGTATGCTTGATTTGACTGTTCATTTCTACTGAGATCAATGCAGAAGCATAATGAATTTTAGCATAATTTAAGCATTATCAAATTTAGCAAATAACAGCTTTATTTCCAGGATGATCATTTAACGTCATGAGGTCATGAGCCTGTAGTGTAGCAGGCTTTTATGTTTATCATGTTTTAAATGCTTATCATTGCATAATGTGTACTATGTCAGTATGCAGTATATAGGCTACTAGGCAGCATGCACTGAGTAGTAAACTAGACTACACTGAAAACGTTCAAAATTCTCCACTTGGAGGCAGTATTACTTCATCATGCTGGAGCAGGATCAGATGCATGTCAGGCCCTTCAGCTGAGCTGCTCGCTTGCAAACATTGGCTCTCTGTGAGGACAGAGTTTAGTAGCTGCTGTGTTTTCGTCTTTGACCTCGACTTGACACTGGGACTTGGTGCTCTTTCGGTTGCTGCGGCGGGGGTCGTCTCCGTGGACGCTGGTGTCGATCCGCGACAGGGTGCACATGCTGCTCTGGTTTCGTGGATGGAGACGAGTGGGACGGAGCTCTAGCTCATCGTAGCTTGATACATGGATGAAGGGACACCACCTGAAGGCCCTTTTGAAGCCGGCCCTAAACCTGGAGGTTTGGAAAAAAGGATTTTTTCATTGAAATGAATTCCATTAATAATATTAATATAAGTATTATAATTACTTCATAATATTTTCAGCATCTGTATATATATATATATATATATATACACACACACCGATCAGGCATAACATTATGACCACCTTCCTAATATTGTGTTGGTCCCCCTTTTGCTGCCAAAACAGCCCTGACCCGTCGAGGCATGGACTCCACTAGACCCCTGAAGGTATGCTGTGGTATCTGGGACCAAGATGTTAGCAGCAGATCCTTTAAGTCCTGTAAGTTGCGAGGTGGGGCCTCCATGGATCTGACTTGTTTGTTCAGCACATCCCACAGATGCTCGATTGGATTGAGATCTGGGGAATTTTGAGGCCAAGTCAACACCTCAAACTCGTTGTTGTGCTCCTCAAACCATTCCTGAACCATTTTTGCTTTGTGGCAGGGCACATTATCCTGCTGAAAGAGGCCACAGCCATCAGGGAATACCGTTTCCATGAAAGGGTGTACATGGTCTGCAACAATGCTTAGGTAGGTGGTACGTGTCAAAGTAACATCCACATGGATGGCAGGACCCAAGGTTTCCCAGCAGAACATTGCCCAAAGCATCACACTGCCTCCGCCGGCTTGCCTTCTTCCCATAGTGCATCCTGGTACCATGTGTTCCCCAGGTAAGCGACGCACACCCACCCAGCCATCCAGGTGATGTAAAAGAAAACGTGATTCATCAGACCAGGCCATCTTCTTCCATTGCTCCATGGTCCAGTTCTGATGCTCACGTGCCCACTGTTGGCCCTTTCGGCGGTGGACAGGGGTCAGCATGAGCACCCTGACTGGTCTGCGGCTATGCAGCCCCATACGCAACAAACTGCGATGCACTGTGTATTCTGACACCTTTCTATCAGAACCAGCATTAACTTCTTGAGCACTTTGAGCTACAGTAGCTCGTCTGTTTGATCGGACCACACGGGCCAGCCTTCGCTCCCCATGTGCATCAATGAACCATGGCCGCCCATGACCCTGTCGCCGGTTCACCACTGTTCCTTCCTTTGACCACTTTTGATAGATCCTGACCACTGCAGACCGGGAACACCCCACAAGAGCTGCAGTTTTGGAGATGCTCTGACCCAATCGTCTAGCCATCGCAATTTGGCCCTTGTCAAAGTCGCTCAAATCCTTACTCTTGCCCATTTTTCCTGCTTCTAACACATCAACTTTGAGGACAAAATATTCACTTGCTGCCTAATATATCCCACCCACTAACAGGTGCCGTGATGAAGAGATAATCAGTGTTATTCACTTCACCTGTCAGTGGTCATAATGTTATGCATGATCGGTGTATGTATACAGGGTTGGACAATGAAACTGAAAAACTGGCTAATGTAGTGTTGGAGGTTTCACACCTATATATGCGCGGCCTGCTGGCCAATTTTCACTGATTTCACATTCCATCAGTAAGAGCAGACAGTGAAGGTTGAATTAGCAGAGCAATAGCACAGCTGTACATAAAATATTGCAATCCACGCAAACATAATGGGAAACATATCAGAGTTCAAAAGAGGACATATTGTTGATGCGCATCTCGCTGGCTCATGTGTGACCAGGACAGCAAGTCTTTGTGGAGTATCGAGAACTATGGTTTGTCGGCATACCACCACGCAGGACGAACCACATCCAACAGGAGTAACTGTCGACGCAAGAGGAAGCTGTCTGAAAGGGATGTCCAGGTACTAACCTGGATTGTATCCAAAAAACAAAACAAAAACACAGCTGCCCAACTCACTGCAGAATTAAATGCGCACCTCGACTCTCCTGTTTCCACCAAAACTGTTCGTCAGGAGCTCCACAGAGTCAATATTCATGCTACAGCCAAAACTTTGGCCACTTGTGCCAATGCCAAATGTCGGTTTCAGTGGTGCCAACAGTGCAAATCTTGGGCCACCTTCACTGTCCTTCCCACATCCATGGGAGTTACGGTGTAAAGAAGCCCCAAAGACGCTTAACACCCGGACTGTTCATGTCCATAGTGAAGCACGGCTCACTATCAGTGAGGATCGGTGATGGTTTGGGCTGCAATATCATGGCATTCCCTACTGTGCTTGAGGGGCGCGTCACTGCCAAGGAATACTGAACCATTCTGGAGGACCATGTGCACCTAATGTTCAAACATTGTACCCTGAAGGGGTTCCGTGTATCAGCATGATAATGCACCTATACACACAGCAAACCTTGTAAGAGTGGTTTGATGAACATGAAATTGAAAATTGAATCTCCTATGGCCCGCACAGTCACCAGATCTATATATTTTTGAGCCACATTTGGGCATTTTGGGGAGTGAGTCAGAAAAAGTTTTCCTCCACCAGTATCACAAAGTGACCCGGCCCTGTTCTGGAAGAATGGCTCAAAATCCAAAATTTAAATAGGCAAATGCTTAAGAGTCTATGATTGGATCGTTATTGCAGTGATTATTATGTTTCTAGCATGTTATATGTTTGGCAACAGTTCTTCTAACCCTAATTGATGGAGTGTGTAGCTTTTCATTTCTTAAACAACCATGTAGGAAGACACATCATGGCCATATTCCAGGATGACAATGTCAAGATTCATCAGCTCAAACTGTGAAAGAATGGTTGTGAGAGAGCATAAAGAAATTCATTGAGCTTAAATTCATTGAAAGTCTTTGGGATGTGCTGGAGGAGACTTTACAGAGAGCTGGACTCTTGCATTGTCAATACAAGATCTTGACCAAAAATGTATGCATCTCTTGATGGAAATAACATTTATTGTATATGGCCATGATGTGTCTTCCTACATAGCTGTTTAAGAAATGAAAAGCTACACACTCCATCAATTAGGGTTAGAAGAACTGTTGCCAAACATATAACATGCTAGAAACATAATAATCACTGCAATAATGATCCAATCATAGACTCTTAAGCATTTGCCTATTTAAATCCAAACAGCAACTTTTATTTTGGCTGGGCAGTGTATTAGTTTAATAAAAATATATATAATGATATTTTCAAATAAAAATAATGCAAAATACATTTATTTGGCAGGTGAGAAACCTTTATGGTCAGACATTTTTCTCAATTTTCTCCATTGGCAGATGTGACAAAAAGTTAATTTTGTACCCTCACTTTATATTTGTACATGAGTGTTTGATTACCTGCCGTTCAGACAGCAGTAAATAATCGGGTTGTACATGGTGGAGCTCATGGCCAGCCACAACACAGACAGATAGACCTGCTGGATGGACTTCCACTTGTTCAGCCGCTTATTCAGGCCCGTCACGATGAAATAGATGTGATAGGGCAACCAGCAGAGGGCAAAGGTCACCACCACCACGATCATCATCTTCACCACCTGAGGAGAGAGAGGAAATGATCATCTAAAGTCACAACATGAAGCATATGCACGCAAAACATGAGTTTTTTGGCTTCTCGTGTCCTGGAACAAAACAGCATCAGGGAAAGTCACGGCTCAGCTCGTATAAGAACTCCATCTGCCGACTCAAAGCCATCTGCCGCCATTGTTCAGTGAACAAAAACTCCAACCTGAAAACAGATAATGAATGACTACAAGAAATGTGACTGATAGTGATTTGGCACCACACTGAAAGTTTCTACACTGGTCATCAGGCGTGTGAGTCAAGTTTAATTTAGAGCCGTGGTAGTTTTTATCACGAAAGAGCAGGGGGAAATTGCAGTGTGCCGAAAAGTAGTTTATAATTGCATATTTCATATGTAAATGCCACCAAAGAGCAATGTCAGAATGGAGTATTGTTATGGTGTCCATTTGTTCTTGTTATACTGAACAGTCTCACATCTCACACAGCCGGACTTCTGACAAGCAGCATCTGGCCCTTGTTACAGCACATTATACACAGTACACACTATTTAGACAGGAATATGACCAATATGTGAAGTGACCAGCCTCAGTTTTTGTTGTTTTAAAGCACCGTTTATGATATTGAAAATCTATTTTCTCAGCAGTGTTGTCTGCATATGCACTACCATTCAAACGTTTTAAAATGTACTTTATTTCTGTGATGCAAAGCTGAATTTTCAGCATAATTTAGTCTTCAGTGTCACATGATCCTTCAGAAATCATTCTGATATGCTGATTTGCTGCTCAAGAAATATTTCTGATTATCATCAATGTTGAAAACACTTGTGCTGCTTCATATTTTTGTGGAAACCGTGATACTTTTTTTTGAGGATTCTTTGATAGAAATAGTTTAAAAGAATAAGTTGAAAGAATAGTTGAACAGAAAGTCTTTTTTTAACATTATAAATATCTTTACTGTCACTTTTGATAAATTAGATTAAAAGTATTAATTTTCTTATGGACCCCAAACTTTTGAATGGTAGTGTCTTTCAGAATGCAGAATTTAGCATATCAAATTTATTTTCTAATGCTAATATCTTTCAAAGATTTGACAAATTTGGCTTTTACAAATTTAGTGATTAGAGTTCATTCATTGACCTGTTAACCAAACTCCGTTTTCAGGCGGACTACACTATAAAAAAAAGTTGCCTTAAATTAAGTACAATCAACTTGGATGTTTATGTAATTTCAACTTAAATTACATATAAATGAAAAACAGTTGAATCTTGCATAAAGATCTCATGCTATTGGCTGAAGGTTTGGACTGCGTCAAACACTTGCCCTCTCCTGCAATTCATTGTCACATGTCTGTTTGTGTTTGGACTTTATGTTTGTATCTGTCACATGTTCCTTTGTTCTGTTTCCCGCCACTCGCCTGTCTCCCCGGTTACCATCGTTATTAGTTCATCTGTGTCATCATTATCGTCATTGTGTTCACTATTTAAGTTCCTCCCGTTCCTTCAGTCTTTGTCTGGTCACCGTTATGTTTAGATGTGTTGTGCTGTTGCCTGCCTGCCTTGCTTGAGATTGTTTGTTATTAAACTACGTTAAACTTGATTCATCTGTATTCGTCTTCCTGCCTGCACACACCCGTGACATTCATATCTTTCCCATTTGTTTATTAAAACATAACACTTTGCACCGCCAACGAAACTGGCACCTCCATTGTTAATGTTAAAATTTTCCAGCCATTTATTCATCGCTTTTGAAAACAACAGTCATCCTTCATTCTCCAAGATCCAGGGTCCTCTGCTCGCTTTAGTATGTAACAACCTTTGAAAATCCACTCATTAATTTGTGCATAATTTGACACGGACCTGTTGGAAAAGACAAAGAAACGCCGTCCGTCATCAATCAATGAACACTTTCATTTGCACCTTGTCTGTAAAAAGGCGACAAGAGTCTTGTACCCTGAAGAAACCCCACTGTAGTTTAATGAGTAATGGGACTCAGTGGAGCCTTGCGAATAATTGCTGATTGACAGTTACACAAAGCAGAGAAAGGTTAGGTATGATGTAACCCTACCAGCAGATACGATGGCAGAAGTGTCAGAGAACCTGCCCTTTTTATGCCAGTTTGACTAGCTTAAGGTTTCAAGGGAAGCATATCAATGGTTTTCAATCAGTGTGAAAGCACAATGTCTTTCAGCAGAGCAGGTGAACATGACCTGTCAGGAGGCTACAGCTAATATTCTACTCATTGTGGTGACGCCATGCTGATTTTCTCACTCTATTATTACAACACCGTTCATGACATTCATGAAAGCTAAAACTACAGAGTACCCTGGATTAGATCAAACTTTTGTAAAAACTGATGCATTTATCATAAGTGCAAATTTGAGTCGCACCTTCTGTGGGTTATTTTCTTTATATAGAAAATTCTGTCATCATCTACCCACCTTCAGGTCACTCAAATCTTTTTCCCCATTTGTCCTCACTTTCTGCAGTTTTGCTTGGTTTATCAAAATCAATTATGAAAAAAACCCCAGTTATATTCATCAAAGAATCTGTCACGTTTTATCCCAGGGATGAAGAAGGTAGGCGAAGTAGACTCAAATATAAATTGATTATTGACATAAAAAAACTCAGGCAAAGCAATAACAACAAACACAAATGAAACAGTGTGCTATGCACAAACAAGACCAGACAATGACCGTGAGAAACAGAGGAACTTAAAGGGTTAGTTCACCGAAAAATGAAAATTATCCCATAATTTACTCACTCAAGCCATCCTAGGTGTATATGACTTTCTTCTTTCAGCCGAACACAATCTGAGTTATATTAAAAAATATCCTGGCTCTTCCCAGCTTTATAATGGGAGAATAGCAACTGAGATTTTGAAGCCCAAAAAAGTGCATCCATCCATCATAAAAGTACTCCATATGACTCCGGTGGCTTAATAAAGGCCTTCTGAAGTGAAGCCATGCATTTTTGTGAGAAAAATATCCATATTTATAACTTTATAAACTATAATCACTGGCTTCCGGTAACGGCCGTACGCGAGTCTAGTTCTGGAGGAAGAGTGACCTCTGACTCGACGCATGACGTATTAACGAGCGCGGAAGCATGCAGTCATGAATTAGAAGTCTAAAACAAGAATTTTTAAAGAGAAATGTTGGAGGAGCTTGAGTTTGTTGTTTGAACTGCGAGAGGCGTCTACTCTCATCTAAGCTTACGCTATCCCTACATCCTAAGTCATGCGTCGGGTCAAAGGTCACTCTTCGGGTCAGAGGTCACCCTTCCGCTAGAAATCGACTCTCTCATGAACACGTGGATGGACATTACCGGAAGCCAGTGATTACAGTTTATAAAGTTATTATGGATATTTTTCTTACACAAACGCATGGCTTCGCTTCAGAAGGCCTTTATTAACCCCCTGGAGCCATATGGATTACTTTTATAATGGATGGATGCGCTTTTTTCAGCTTCAAAATCTCAGTTACTATTCACTCCCATTATAGCCAGGATATTTTTAACATAACACAGATTGTGTTCGTCTGAAAGAAGAAAGTCCTATACACCTAGGATGGCTTGAGGGTGAGTAAATTACGGGATCATTTTCATTTTAGGGTGAAGTAACCCTTTAAATACACACGTGACGAACTTAATTACAAACAGGTGTGCTCTTAAATGAGTATCCATGACAACTGATATTGGTGGGAAACTAGAACGAAGGAAACAGGTAACTGAAGAGAAACAAACTAAAAGTCCTTGAAAATGAAATGAATACTAAATAAACGTGGCAGAATCCTGAAAAAATGTATCATGGTTTCCATAAAATACTAAGCAGCACAACTGTTTTCAACATTAATAATAATCATAAATGTTTCTTAAGCATCAAATCATCATATTAGAATGATTTCTGAAGGATCATGTGACACTGAAGACTGGAGTAATGATCACAGGAATAAATTACATTTATATAGTACTATATAATACTATAGGTTTGGTATGTGTTTGCTAAATTATAATTTTTTTGTTTTAAATTATCCCATAATTTACTTACCCTCAAGCCATCCTAGGTGTATATGACTTTCGTCTTTCAGCTGAACACAATCAAAGTTATATTATAAATATCCTGGCTCTTCCCATCTTTGTAATGGCATTGAATAGAGTTTTTGAAGCTCAAAAAAAGCACATCCATCCATCCATCATAAAAGTAATCCATACGACTTCAGTGGATTAATAAAGGCCTTCCGCATTTATGTATAAAGAAAAATATCCATATTTATAACTTTTTAAATTATAATCACTGGCTTCCACGAGAGATTTCTAGGGTGTTTTGAATGTTTGCACATTGCTAGGTAGTGTATAATGTGTTTTGGGTGGTTTCTAGAATGTTGCTAGGGCATTACTAAATAAAAACTATTTTCTTTTATGGAAGATCCATCAAGAGTCTGAGAAAGAGTTCACACGCCCTGCGAAACCTACTGGAATCCTTTCCATTACGTTCCAGCCAATCAGCACAAGAATGAATGGGCTTTGGGAAGCGAGGTTGAGTAAAGGTGAGTTAACAAGTGCTTTAATCCAGCATAATCCTATGGTTATATCTGAAACGTTTCCGTAATCTCTGCATCAAAAACAAAAGTACTGGATTACATAGAAAGATCACAGTCATTAATATGAACCATTTTTGCACAATACGAGATGAGTTGTCCTAGATTTATCTCTGAGAGTGTGCAAGCGTGTGTCTGAATGCTGTGGTTCACAAAAAGCTCAGAGCTGACCGGCGAGATAAACCAGACATGACCTTAATCTGTGGAAAAATCTCAAATGGATATAACAATACAGTGAGATACCCTCAGTACAGGTAACAATAAATACATAAATTAATTTCTATGATTTACAAATGCATTAATTTCTTAAAAACTGCCCTTTAGTCACCTCATTCTGACAGTCCTACTGAGGACAGAGAGATTATATGAGAGAGAACATGCATTTTTATATGCATTGTAGCTTCTCACCGATCTCACGAATACTTTCACTTTGAAAGATTTTAAAAGACTTAAGACTCATTTTGGTTACACTTTATTTTGAAAGGCCACTTTAGACATTCTACTAACTTTGCAACTACATGTCAACTAAGGCCCTGTTTCCACCTGGTATTAAGAGCGTTTTGGTCGCTCGTATCACAAGTAGACGATGGAGACACATTCCTGTTTACACCTGGTGTTTTAAATGTATGGTAAATGTATGGGCTTTTTCAGATCTTTTGATCTAACGGACGAAATAAACTCACGCAATCTAGGGATGCACCGATATTAAAAATTTTGGCCGATACCGATAACCGATGATTTATTCTTTATATTTGAAAGCTGACAACCGATATATTGGCTGATAAATCTAAATCCAAATTTTGATATAATTTTTGAGAGCCTGATTACAAAAACAAAAGTCTCACCATTAAAGCCATGTCCCAAGCACACAATTATAATGTTCTCATAAATTGGACTTAACTGTATTTTCCTTTTTGAAGTGATTTCAATCATATTTCAAGCAATTCAAAACCATCATCATGGAGAACAGTGTGCATCTGAAATGTTTCAGATCAGTATCGGGCCGATAACAATGAACATAAATCAGCCGATACCGATATGGTGGCCGATAAATTGTGCATCCCTACAATTTACATATGAACGGGAAAGAAGACGACGGAAAACATATGGAGAGCAGCAGCTTTCATTTCTGCTCTGACAGCCGCGACCAACCGAACGCTGTGAGTGTATGTTAGAAATCAGGAATGGTGAGAGAACATTGTGCTTGGTACATTTTCCATCTTCAAACCAAACTTGGGTCTTTACTAAATTTAAATCCCGTCTGGCCAGCGCGCCTCCCATAATGTTTACGCATTAGGTCAGTAGGCAGAGAGAAGTGGCTTTTGGTCTTTTGTGGCTGTTCAAACACATTCGACCACATGAGCGTTTACACTACGAAATGTGTTTTCAGCTACCTCTGGAAGTGGTCGAAAGTGGACAAGCTCAAAACGTTTTAGATCCCGTTTACACTTGTATTTAGCGTCATCCACTTGTGATCCGATTGACCAAAATGCATCTTAATACCAGGTGTAAACAGGGCCTAACTCTCGTTAGAGTATTAGTAGACTATTAGGTTAGGGTTAGTAGAATAAAATGACACAGTTGCAAAGTTACTTATAGTCAGTAGAATGTCTGTTGGGGAAGATCAAAATAAAGTGTTAGCAGATATTAAGTCTACTTACACTCATTCTTCAAAATATGTTTATTTTTATGTTCTGCAGAAGACAGAAAGTAATACAGGTTTGGGTAGGGAATGAGTAAATGATGAACTAGCTACAGTTTTGATCTTCTACCGCAATGTATGCAGTTCCAAACTCTTTTTACGTCAAATTTTACGTCCTCTTACCTTCCTTTTAGCACGCAGTTGTCCAACATAATTGTCCGATGAATCTCCAGGAATCTCTCCTCCCCAAAGTGTCACCCCGACTATAGTGTAGGTGATACCCATCACCACTAGGGGCAGCATGTACACCAGCACCGTTACTATGATATGATACCTGCACAGGTGAGAGGACAGGAAGCCGTTGTGAAAAACAAGTGGCTTTTATGTAGCTCACCAAATGATAAAACCAAGTACCTAATGCTCGAGGTTGGATATTAGACAATAAATTTAGATTGTGAGTCAGAATGACTGTTTACACTTACACACCATTTGGCCACTGGTAAATAGGTAATGTGTTTGGTTTTCAGTGTTTCTTGCCTCACTGGCAGATGGCACTTAGTGTAAAGATAGCAGGAAATGTAAAGCCAGAAAGAGCTTTACCAATATTTGAGGAGTGAAGCAGAGCCTGAGAAGTGCAGGCTGTACAGAAATTATAGTCAAGCAGAAGAAAAGCCAATCAGGCATTGACAAATTATCATCTTGCTGTCGAAACATGCATCTGGATTCTAAGGCAGAATCCTGAGTGAAATTGACTTCATTAGTGACTGATTTGGAAATTCTGTTTGGAACAAAATAAATCTCTTACATGAACGAGTCCTCAGCAGATCTCGGCCAGGCAACGTAGCAAATGGTTCTGCGAGGCATAGTTCTCGTGGTAGAGTAGAAACACAGTGGGAAAGCCAAAATCACCGCCAGGGCCCAAATACAGAGAATCACCACTTTAGTAGCGGTAGCTGACAGACGAGGCTTCAGAGGGTGAATTATGGCCATGTACCTGCACAAAGAAAAACATTATTTTTTCTGAGTGTTTATTTACAATGTTACTGTTGGCAGAGGCTATTTACACTAACTCCGCCCACTGACGTCTGGTTGGGCCAAACAAAATTATGGAAGATGCTTAATTGATAACGGTAACACTTTACAACTACATTAGTTAACATGAACTAATAATGAACTGCCCTTATAAAGCATTTATTAATCTTTGTTAATGTTAATTTCAACATTTACTAATACTTTATTAAAATCTTGTTAACATTAGTTAATGCACTGTGAACTAACATGAACAAACCATGAACAGCTGTATTTTTATTAACTAACGGTAACAAAGATGAACAAATACAGTAACAAATGTACTGCTCATGGTTAGTTCATGTTAGTTAATACATTAACTAATGTTAACTAATGAAACCTTATTGTAAAGTGTTACCTTGAAAACAGCAGCAATAGTGTAGGGGTGAGGTGCTTGGCAGAAAGCTTTGACGCAAATTGACCCGAGTTCCAATCCACCTTTTGCCGAACTCACTCTACTCCCTTTTCCCATCACATATCAGATCGGAAAGGCATTTATTTCTAATAACAATGAAGAAAATATTCGAAAAGTGGCAATAAAGTGTCTAAGGTGTGTTTAATAATAAAGTGTTTAGGGTTAGGGGTAGGTGTAAGTAGGGCTTTATTGTCCCAATAAGGCTGCATCCATTTAATAATTTTAATAAATATAATAATTGACATGCATTTTTTCATGCATTGGTCAATTTTGATCTATTTTGCTTTTCATGTGTTGTTTCAGACTAGTGGAAATAAAACATCCAAAATACAATTTAAAGAAAAAAAAAAAGAAATTTACAATTTAAAGAGAAAAAAAAAAAAAAAATTTTTTTTACAATTACAATACATATGTTTGAGAGCCATTTTCTCAAAATGTCAGAAATCTCCATTTCAGCAGCACTTAAATACACCAATTTTTTCAGATTTATATCTATATTTTGAAGGTTTTTACAGGGGGGTTTGTTCATATATCATTTGCCTGATTTATATAGCATTTTATTCCTAAAACATGGTGTTTTTTTTCTGGCTGTTGACAGTATTTTCTGATTTATAGACATTAGTTAGGGTAGTGCCATATTTAATTTTTGTCTGGAATGAAATGAAAGGAACGAAAACGAGGCTGTGAGGCACTGAAGTACAGTGCTTTCAATGGATTGTACTGTTGTTTAAACATGTTCAGCTGACAAACATCTTTCCGAAAAAAAAAAATGCGGCATACAGAAACTCCATAAAACAGCTTTAAAAATTGCGAGTTGTGAAAATGATGTGATCTAGGACCTTTATACAGTGCGTGCCATTGTAAAGACTGTACGTCTATCCCTCACAGCCTCATTTTCATCTGTGCTAAATTCAATAAGGCGTCTAACCTGAGTGATGAAAAGTGATATGCAAAATCCCCTCTGTAATATATCAACAAAATGAGACAAGATTGTCCTGGAAAGGTATGCAAATGAGTGCATGTTTTATTAGATAATTCATCATTTGCATACTTAAACATAACATTTTAGAAAACTTGTAATACAATTATTTTTTGCAATTCTGAATGTAATCAATCAACTGGGAAAGTATGATGACATGTTAGTTAAAAATTTTCCCTATTCACCTTTGGTTTCTTGCCTTAAAGCCACCATGAAATAAAAATGGACAATTCTTATTTTTTATGGAATACTCCAGTATTTATTTTCAACGATCTATCTGTGCACATCATGTGCCTCATAATGTTTAATCAAAATAACTTCCTTCCTCTTGCAGCTCATCTCTTCTTTTCTCTGATGATGCGTTTACTGGTGTTAGGGCGGAGCAACCTGTCACTCACATGATATCGACCAATAGCAAACCACAACCATCCAATCAATCCCAATGGACAAAATCAAGCCCCTCCCTACATTTGTTCTTGTTCGAGAAGCCGCTTCACTCGGATATACATCACAACAGGGAAGAAAAGACTATTGCATCTTCCGTTTCATGACGACTTTAAACTTAAAATAGACAAGAAAAGATAACATAATAAGCCTGCTTCATGCTGTTTGACTTCATTATAATTCTCTCTAATGAAATGCACTTCCACTATGAGCGAATTTTTCGAAAATATAATGAAATATACATAAATTAAACACGTCAGTAGGTGGCATTCCCAACACTGATTATTAATATCATCTTATGTTTGTGTGTATCATGAGGTTTATGGGTAATTTATCTTGAAAAAAGAAATGAAATGTACTAACTATTTAAATGGCACACGACCCTGTCTAAAGGATAACCTTTCGATAATAGGAACGATAAGGCGAGCAGGCATATGGACATGAACACTCATGCATGCCGAATGAACTGATGTTCTCTAGCTCCTACACAGCCACAGACTGAGCGTGTAATCTTTTAATGAAGAAAAAGCCCCCTATGCTCTGGATCATGCAGATCAGTATCAAAGATCTCATCTCGTTAGATGCGTTCATGACTAACGGGATTCAATGAATGTTCCTTGCACAAGGTTATGCACATTATTGTATCAGCTCTGCATAATTCTTTAAATGAACAGGTGAAAGAGGAAAAAGCCTGCACTGGTGGTCTTTAAAAGCCTGTTCCTCTCTTTGTGCTGTTCAACCAATTTTCATCACTAAGTCCACAGGATTCTCACACCTTTTTCCCTTGACTTTTCTAGTCTTTAATGATTACTTGATACAAACTCCTTTTAAAAAAACACTAAGCAGGCTGATCTCAGGTAAAATGCATGGACCAGATTGGTCGGGTTGTCTAGTTCTTAGTTCTAAATATTCAATATCCAATCACTGTAAACTACTTAACACTTGACATGTAACTGATTTGATTACCATTTTGTAATTTAATGTAATGTAATTTTATTATGAAAACAACAACATATCGACTATTTCTATAATAAATAATGCAAAATAATTTTATCTTCTAAAAAACTCACTTTATGACTTCCAAGAGCATTTTCAAGCCTTAAATATTTCCATTTTTGTTGCACTCATAACATAATCTCAATCTCTCTCCCAGACATTTATTGTAATTCCATGTTATAAATTCAATTAGAGTTTTTGTACAGATTGACTGGACCTGAATACAGTAGTATTCAACAGCTCTCAGGTTATTTTTTGTTCACATTTTTAACAAAAGAATAAAAGAAACCTGAATAAACAGAAAAACCAGTCTGGAAAAAGAACCTTTCACATTTATAGAACCTTTCCATTCCACAAAAGGTTCTTTATAGTGGAAAAAAAAGCTCTTTAGATTATTAAAATGTTCTTCACACTAAGAAAAAAATTATTATTTTAAGAACTGTTCATTGAAACCTTCTTTATGGAACCAAACTTTTTTTTTTGGCATCATCCCCCCTCTCATTTGGAACTGTAGACGATTTACAAAGACATTTCTATTACTTTATAAAGATTCTAATTTCCGTGACTTCTGAAAATCCCAATTTCCTTGGGAACCCTGAATTAATTACCTCATCTTAAGTTTGTGTGAATGATCAGAATAAATGTAATTGATCATAAACAGTCTTACCTGTCGACTGCAATCGCTGTCATGGAGTAAATGCTGGCAAACACGGCGGTCACGGGAAAGAAGTTGTGGAACTTGCAGTACACCTCTCCAAAGTACCACTCTCCGTGCGTGGCGTAAATGAAGTTAATTAGCGTGTTGAAGGCGGCCATCGAGGCGTCGGAGAACGCCAGGTTGAGCAAGAAATAGTTGGTAACGGTGCGCATCCGTTTATGGGCCAAAATGATCCATATAACGATGAGGTTTCCGAACACGGCGACCGTGAGCACGGAGCTGTACGCGACCGACCAGACTGCGACACGCCACGGTGGCTGCACAAACTGATTCGTGAAATTACGCGTTACGTTTGAGCCGTTCTGAGGACCAGCCATGATAAACTTATTGCGATATCCTTCTTAAACTGTTTGTCTGAGGTCTGAGCTGAGGCATATATTTATTCCTCTATGAAGTCAAGTATAGATATGGCGCGTCCCCGTGTGCATCATCCTGCACTCCAAGTGTCCAAAATAGCGGTGACGCGCGGCGCAGTGACAGACGTCTGGAGATGCTGCTGCTCATGCCACATGTTGCCGCTCAAATTAATAGAGAGACATGCAAAAGTGGGATAGTTTTAATAGATCTGGAACTGATGAATGCTTTATCTGTGAGGTTTGTGATGCCACAGCCCTCCGTATAAAAAGGCATTGCATTTCACTTCAGCAGCGAATTTACATAAAATATACATCGATATGTGTTTACTGCAATACAAGTTAAAAAATTAAAGCAGCTTTCTTTATACAAGGTATAGATATTATTATTTAAAAAATACAATTATTTATAATCTATAGTCCTGCTGGATCCTGTTCCAAGGTGAGCCATACTGGCTCTAAGGACCATAAATGACCAACTTGGTCCAACTAGAAACCATGTAAAACCAGCTGTGATTAGAAAGGTGTGATTAGAACTAAAAAAAAGAGAAAAGAAATCATGTCAGTACCCAGTTACCATATTTTTACTGTAGTAAAATAGCTAGTACATAGTGGAAATATGGTTACCATAAAGACAAGTTACAGCCTGATGACGTTATTCGGTCAATAATGAATTTACAAAAATGTCTTAACAAACTCATAGAATTCCACATATTAACAAGACATCATTTGTTTTAAAGACATCGAAAGACAAAATATTGGTTTGGGTCTTGAAATAAGCAAAAGAAAGTTTTATTGTAAAGATTAGCATTGTTACTGACCACCACAAAACAAGTAGCCTAATATGTTACAGAGGGTATGGAAAGGACAAAAAGTAATTTAGTTCACGAAAAAAAAAAAAAAAAAAATTTCTATCATTTACTCACCCTCATGTCGTTCCAAACCCTTAAGACTTTTGTTCATCTTCGGAACACAAATGAAGAACTTTTTGATGAAATCTGAGAGATTTCTGTCTGAGAGATTTCTGACAGCTACGCACCTATCACTTTGATGCTTCAAAAAGCTCATAAAGAGATCATATAACTAATTATGAATTGAGTGGTTTACTCCAAATTTTCTGAAGAGACTTAATCACTTTATATGACGAACAGATTTAATTTAGGCTTTTATTCACATTTAAACATTGATTAACCCTCATTGGTTCTCGCAGAAGCTCAAACGTGCTGCGTAACACACAAGAATGAACCTCATTGGTTCTTGCTGAAGCTCAAACGTGCTGCGTAACACACAAGAATGAACCTCATTGGTTCTTGCTGAAGCTCAAACGTGCTGCGTAACACACGAGAATGAACCTCATTGGTTCTTGCTGAAGCTCAAACGTGATGTGTAACATGAGAATGAACCTCATTGGTTCTTGCTGAAGCTCAAACGTGCTGCGTAACACACAAGAATGAACCTCATTGGTTCTTGCTGAAGCTCAAACGTGATGCGTAACACGAGAATGAACCTCATTGGTTCTTGCTGAAGCTCAAACGTGATGCGTAACACACGAGAATGAACCTCATTGGTTCTTGCTGAAGCTCAAACGTGCTGCGTAACATGAGAATGAACCTCATTGGTTCTTGCTGAAGCTCAAACGTGCTGCGTAACACACAAGAATGAACCTCATTGGTTCTTGCTGAAGCTCAAACGTGATGCGTAACACACAAGAATGAACCTCATTGGTTCTTGCTGAAGCTCAAACGTGATGCGTAACACGAGAATGAACCTCATTGGTTCTAGCAGAAGCTCAAACATGATGCGTAACACACAAGAATGAACCTCATTGCTTCTTGCAGAAGCTCAAACGTGCTGCATAACACGAGAATGAACCTCATTGGTTCTTGCAGAAGCTCAAACATGATGCGTATCACGAGAATGAACCTCATTGGTTCTTGCTGAAGCTCAAACGTGCTGCGTAACACGAGAATGAACCTCATTGGTTCTTGCAGAAGCTCAAACGTGCTGCGTAACACGAGAATGAACCTCATTGGTTCTTGCTGAAGCTCAAACGTGCTGTGTAACACACGAGAATGAACCTCATTGGTTCTTGCAGAAGCTCAAACGTGCTGCGTAACACACGAGAATGAACCTCATTGCTTCTTGCAGAAGCTCAAACGTGCTGTGTAACACGAGAATGAACCTCATTGGTTCTTGCAGAAGCTCAAACGTGCTGTGTAACACGAGAATGAACCTCATTGGTTCTCGCAGAAGATCAAACGTGCTGCGTAACACGAGAATGAACCTCATTGGTTCTTGCAGAAGATCAAACATGCTGCGTAACACGAGAATGAACCTGATTGGTTCTTGCACGTCAAGTGAACATACTTGATCTTCCATTCACCACAAGTGATGTGTGAGTTGAATGTTTATATGTGAATAAAAGCCTAAATTAAATCTGTTCATCATATAAAGTGATCGAGTCTCTTCAGAAAATTTGGACTAAACCATTTAATTCATATGGATTAGTTTTATGATCTCTTTATAAACTTTTTGAAGCGTCAAAGTGGTAGTTGCGTAGCTGTTAATGGAGGGACAGAAATGTCTTAGATTTCATCAAAAAGATCTTCATTTGTGTTTCGAAGTTGAACGAAAGTCTTACGGGTTTGGAATGACATGAGTACAGTGTTCATTTTTGGGCGAACTATACGTTTAAGGGAGAAAAATCCTTGATGGAACCAGACTCAGTTGGAGGAGCCCGTCCTCCTCATTACAATACGTTTACATATGCCAAATAATATCTTACATATTGTCTTATACTACTCAAGCATTAATTGAAGACATTATTAAAATGTTATTTTGTAAAGATAATGATTAAATAGTATAGATAATGACTGATTTATAGTCTTTTGATGTTCATCTTAATCTGACGGAAAGGATGAAGTGAAGCGTGTGCTGATGTCTAGCTGGTATAAACTGTAATTGGCAGTAGAGTTGCTCAGTAACACCTCCCACATTAAATCACAGTCCATCCTAAAAATTGCAGGCAGTGAAGTGTCAGTAGTTTTGAACTTTTTTAAAAGCCTGAACGCCATGAAGCCTGAACGTCTGTTATTCAGTCCTGAACTGACTGCAATATTCACTGTCCACAAATGATTTGTCACAACATTCCATAATGTTTTCCACATCTTTGTCTATGAGCTGACAGATGACGCAAAATATCTTAGTGTGCTGCACATTCAAATTCAGTGTGAGAAGAATATCTTGTGCAGCAGTGCGACATTTGAATATCATTGTCAAACTCTTTGGTTGTCAAAAAGAGAGAAAAAATATTCTGCCTTTATTTATGCATCTGCACATCAAGATTTGAAGAATCTTAATGCATATGCAATAGTCATACAATAGCTTTGTGTAAGGAACAGATTAACAAGAGCTTTGGTGGAGAGGAATATTATGTGAATAAAGATTTGTTTTCTTTTGAGATAAGTGCATGACTCATATGGAGATCTTTTATGATGTTTTTAGTCTGCTCTGGAGTTTGACACAGACACAGTTACAAGCACACTCTGTTTCCCATACGGCAGGTGCGCGTGGATGTTTGTGCACGCATGTTTACACTCGTGCCTGTGTTTGTCTGTGTGTTCTAAGCACAGAAAGGCCATGTTACGCATCCCACCACACACCCAGGGTTCAGGTGGTTTTGTACCTTTCATCTTCGACCATTTCATTAATCCTTTGAGGCTTCCCCAGGTGTTTGAGCTCTCCGGGAAGAAGCTGCCCTTTTATGCAGATCGGGCAACCTCCACTGACGCCTGTTGGAGGAGTCCAGCTTTCACACTCTCTGTCATTGCCTGGGGAGAAGCTTTCCCAATTAAAAGGGATTAAACTGTGATTGAAGCACACTTAATGAATCAGATCAACAGTTGCTTCCTCTACTTCACAAGGGGGAATAATGACTAATGGCACAATGCATTCGACCACATGAGCATTTACACTATGAAAGAAATCCGGTCAAATGTGTTTTCAACTACCTCTGGAAGCGGTCGAAAGCGGACAAGCTCAAAACATTTTAGACCCCGTTTACACTTGTATGTACACTGCATGCAGAATTATTAGGCACGTTGATTTTCTGATCATATTTTTTTTCCAGGCACATTTTACCAATTCCAAACCACATTAATCTTAATAACTATTATTCATTTTGTATTTAATCATTTATAAGTGATATATAATTGTTCATGAAGGCTGGAAATGAAAAACACCTTATAAACACCCATATTCAGGTGTGCAGAATTATTAGGCACATTTTTTTACAGATAAAATGAGCCAAAAAAAGAGATTTAACTCAGACTGAAAAGTCAAAAATTATTAAATGCCCATGAGAAGGATACAATACTGAAATTGCAGTTAAGGCATGACCATTGGACAGTGAAATGCTCATTGGGTCAGCAGGGTGAGACAAAAACAGGTGGTGAAGAAAAGACACGTTAACTGCAAAAGAATTAAGAATTCATCTTTCAGAGTCTGGCAGTAAGTTTTGGGAGTTCATTTTTAGTCCATCTCTGCAAAATGGACTTCAGGATAGGAGATGGACTTAAAATGAACTCCCAAAACTTACTGCCAGATTCTGAAAGATGAATTCTTCAAACGGTGGTACAAGAGGATTTGGTGCTGGCCCTTCAAGAGTCACTCTCAACCTATCTGTCTATAAAGCCTATAAAAAACAGTCTTCATGTATTTTACAACACTTTAGCTTGTGATTCTTATTAAGTGGGGGTCATTTTAGGATTCTTTACCTAACTTATAAGTCTCTGAGATCCTGACACCTTGCACTTCTGGAGACTCCAGGTAGGTTGCAGTTCTGGAAAATGGTGGCGCTGGAGACTAAAGGGTTCCTGATGGTTTCACACTTAATTCTTCACCTTAATTGTTAATTCTTTTGCAGTTAACGTGTCTTTTCTTCACCATCTGTTTTTGTCTGATCCTGCTGACCCAATGAGCATTTCACTGTCCAATGGTCATGCCTTAACTGCAATTTCTAGTATTGCATTAGTATTGCATCCTTCTCATGGGCATTTAATAATGTTAAATCTCTTTTTTGGCTCATTTTATCGGTAAAAGAAAACGTGCCTAATAATTCTGCACACCTGAATATAAGGCATTTTTAATTTCCAGCCTTCATGAACAATTATATATCACTTATAAATGATTAAATACAAAATGAATAGTAGTTATTAAGATTTATTTGGTTTGGAATTGGTAAAATGTGCCTGGAAAAAAAAAATAATCAGAAAATTAACATGCCTAATAATTCTGCACGCAGTTTAGTGTCATCCACTTAATACCAGGTGTAAACAAGGGCCATAAAGCGATTTGAGTGGAGTGCCAGAAAAATGCAAAATAAATCGAAGGAATTGTTACTATCAATTTAATAAAAATCATTCTTATTCAATTTCTCATTCAATCTGGTTTCTGAAGGAGCACCATTTGAGATCCACAGGTTGAAAACACAATGACAGAAAATGAAGAGAGAAAATAACCTAATGGTGCTTAGTGAAAAGCTTCAAAAAAGCTGTGTTTAATGAGATGAATCCTGTGTGTCTCGACTGAAACTCCACAACATGTCACTAGTACCCTCTCTGTCTTCACAGCACTCTCATTGCTGAAGCTCTCAGCAGGGTCCACGTGTTTCTAGCTCTTCAGAACAGAGATTGCTTCTATCACTGATTACATCCATTGTGCACGCTGCTAGTTTAAAGATTGCTTTCTCTGGCTTCAAAAAGAGAAGAACCAAACCCCAAAGGACTACCTGATTTCATTCAAGCCCTCTGCAATCGCACATCTTTAATTTCTGGGGTATTTTTTAAATCAACTGTAGATCACGTAAATTACCCCTTTCAATCATATTGACTGAGTGTAGTGGCCAGTTTGAGTGGTACTGATGCTGAGATTGAAAGGGTAAATGGTTGGAAAAAACCTGAAGCTCCTGTGCTCTCATGCGTCATTGTGAGAAGTTGATTGAACAAGAGACTGAATTGCTCTGAAATATATATCATTAGCATTATATAAACAGAGTTGTACCTGAACCTATTGACAATGTGAATCGAAAAGTACACACTTTGGTTGCTGTGTGAGTGTGAATTAGGAAAAAATACTTTAAAGCATAATCATGTATGAGAATTCATATTATCATCACTTCACAAGTTCACCTGACCATCTAGTCATAAAAGTTAATGGTAAACGAACTTGGCTTGCTGTCCTTGAAAGAAGGCTCGAGCTCAAGGATCGGCTTGAGCTCCAAGCTGAAGCCCCTATAAGAGCATTACATAGAGGAAGAATGAGAGAATTAGAGGAGATGGGGAGGTATAAGGATGCCGGATGAATTGTTGCTGAAACGTCGCACAATGACTGCTGCTTATACGTTTGTAATGATTATTGACAGGACTGAACATATAATAGAACATCATATAATATAATGTACTTTCCAGAAGAGGGCAGCAAAGCAAGCTGAAATAAACAATGTGTTGCAGCGTATCCTGAAGAAAATTTAACCCAATATAAAAACAAGGCCATTATTTACTCAACATCGTGTCATTTTAAGCCTTGCTGTGGAACAACCTTAATGCACTTCTCTTCTATAAAACAATGCATGTGTGTAAAAAAATTCATGTGTCCAATCACACGTTACTATATTTTGGCACAAATTTATCTGTGACTTGACTATGGCTAACACTAGGCTAATACAATTTTTGTCTCAGAGTTTGTTTTAACCCTCAAGCATCCTTCAGGACAAATGTGAGCAAAATCATGTTGTTTTGATTTTTTAAAAAATTAATCTTTAATCTGAGCGGTACAAGACTTGGCTACTTTTCCTACATTTGCCACCTGAACACAAAAAATTGGACTATTAACATTCAACAATGTTAAGTGGTGAAAAAAACCTTCATGGCCTTCATGGACAAAAGTGGGCACCAATAGGAAATGAATGAGAAATACTATAATTCAGAGCATTTTTTTTTTTTGTCCAATAAAAATCAATAAATCCAACACAATGCAGATCATACATACACATAAATAAAGGGGTGAGCCTATACAACATTTTCAATGTAGCAAACACTTACACACACATTTTAACAATTTATTTAGGTCCACTTAAAAGAAATGATTTACATGGACATAAATATTATAGATGCAATTAAATACAATCAGGACCAGTGGCATACAACATGTCTTCATAATATTAAGCATATCTCTCAGTTGTTATGGGTGTAAGTAACAGCGTCTCCGCCATATCTCCGCCATTTTTGGGTGAACTAACCCTTTAAAGCCCTCTTACAACCAGCCTGTGTGTGTATACTAAGCTGCCAAATATGAAAACAAGTAGTCGGCCCTGATAACCTATCTCTGAGATGGTGTTTAGGAGTGGTTAATATTTAATAACCTTGGTCATAAAGGCTTCCTCCATACTAGAGTCAAAGGTGCATGCAACCTCCAAAACGAACTCCTCACTGAACTCCTCATTATCTGGTGTATTAGCAAACAGATGTGAGAAGGTGCAATAGTAATCAGAATTACTATTGAAATGCTGAAACATGGATGGTTTTACACAAGAATGTTTGTACATTCTTACTGAAGGTGAGAAATAGTTTGATATCTTTCACTATAAGGTCCACTATTCTGTCGTGGCGTGCTATGTACATTCCCTTGTAAGCATGGCAGCCATTCAAGATGTGTGGAAATGTTTCAGTGATGCAAACAATGAGGGACCTGGGTTGTAGGAAACCAGATAGAAAGGTTGAGTCTGGTAGGAAGAACTTGTAATCTGGCTTTTACTGTGAAGATGGCAATGTCCTCATTGGGTGAGGTATTCTTAAGAAACAAGTGAGAAACAGAGATCAGCGGAAAGACATGCAAGCCCAGTGTTGTTTTTGATGATGTTGGTGTAAGTCCAAGAGAGTTCGGTGGGCACCTGTGGATGTTAGTGGGTGGCTATGACCACCGTATGTGGCTGTTGCCCTGACGTAGGTCAGGGGGTCATTAATAATATCTTCTGAGACTCTCACATTCCCAGAGTCAGACCGTGCCCACTCCAGTGATACTCCAGTTCGGACACAAAGGTCGTTCAGGTCCGGCCAGTCTGACCAGACATAAAGCCAGCAGAATGGGTGTCAAGTTTCCCGCTGGGTTTTCTTTTGAAACTAAGGAAGTGGCCAAGGGAGTCCTGGCCAACGGAACCTTGCATCTCCTTAGGTCCAGGAACAGGGAGGATCAAGACAGCTCCCTAACATCTTTGTCAACATTATTTAGCATGTTCAGAAGGTGGGAAATCCGCATGCTGGTTTAAATCCATCTCACGTTTGGTACCCCCAGCCCTCCTTCCCATTGGGGGTGAAAAATAATATCACAGGTGCTATGTGTGTTAAGTCCAAACCACTTTCGCACTAAGCTCACTGTTTTGTTATTCATTTCGCTCAGCACTTTCTGTTGGATATGAACGTTGGAGAACAGATGTTGTACTTTAGACAGCGCCACCTTTCTAATAGCCTATAACTTCATAGTCTGTGGCCATTTGTCTATCAAGTCCAACCTAGATGTGAACTCTGACAAGATGATGTTTACTTGCTCTTTCCATTCTCCTGCAATATTAATTTTGTGTCCAAGATAAGTGTATGTCTCATTAAGAGAATAAGGTTTTGTTGCTACTGTGAACACTGGACATTTATCAGTTTTTGAGTGGTACCACCTGTTCCCTCCACTCCTCCTCTCATACAGAATAGCACATTTTGTGTCCTTAATTTCCAGGCCTGATCATTTCAGAAAAGAATCTGTCCTGGCCAGCATGTTTTTAATTACGCTCTCTTCTCTGGAGGCAATCTGGACATCATCTGCATAGCAGATATCACGCCAGTGGGGGCACATTGACACATCCACTTTAACCATTGGTTGGTGGCAATTATAAAGTTAATTGCACTCCAAGGGCAGCCAGTTTTAATGCATATCTGAAGTGGTGTTGGGTGAGTGAGCTGTTCTCCACAGATTACTTTGATAAAGGAGCCTCTGTATACATCTTTCACTATGTCAATGAACAGTTGAGGTAGCTGTATTTCCTCCAATGATCTGATCATGACATTGTGAGATAATGTAAACATGTACATAGCAGATCGTCATTGATGTCTCAACAGGTAATGTTTACATTTGCTAGCAGCTTTCTACACTCACCCGATATGTTCAAAACCAAGGCGATTTCTCCTCAGCTCTTCTCTTTGTCTGTACGATCATGTCCGCCATCTCTGCTGTTTAACGGACCAGCACACAGCAGCTTGTTTCGCGGTCGCGATTTCAAAAGTGCTCTCATTCACTTCTCTCATTGGCTATTGTCAAAGAACTGACGTAATCATCCCGATTTAAAATCCTAAATATCAAACATGTTTGATATGATCGGGGCAGCCCCGATTTGTGTAAGAGCAGATCGGGAGGTGCAAGATTCGATCTGTGAACGCCTCACATTACCAGATAATCTCGACAAGATTTTTTCTCCGATTCTCGGAAGGGGAAAATCGGGGATAAATCGGTCTAAAACTCCTGTAGTGTGAGCCCGGCTTAAGATGAGTTGAATCACTTTAGATCTTCTATGCTGCCACAGGTATGCGAGTTTGTTCCTGCTCACCTCACACACACAAACACACACATCCACAAAAGCATTGCATTGAAAGCCATTGGTTGAGCCTATAACAGAGCATTTTTTTATTTTTTATTTTGTCAAATAAAAAAGTCACTCACACATACACAAACAAAGAATTTGAATGAGCCTATAACAGAGCAATTTTTTTTTTAAATGTGCCAATCAGCCACTGTGCAAAACACACACACACACACACACACACACTTCAAAGTCAGATCAAAGTCCTACTGCAAGATTTGTTGATGCTTCCAAACAAATCATGTTGTACATTGTTTATTCTTATCTGTTTGGTACATTTTTGAGTTGAAATTTTGAAATTTGATGTTTTTTGTTAGAAATAAATGATTGCTCTGTCTCCTACTTTGTCTTTTCCTTATTGCATGGTCATATTTGTCTGTAAGCATATTTTGGCATCTTTGTTTAGTCTCACCCAACACAAATTATTTTTAAAACATTCTACAATTTTAACTTGTGATAAAATCTAAAACTTAAGAGGTTAAGTTCGTTACAACAATGGTTTATAGAGTTCAGCCTATATGCAGTCATTGAGTACTACAGCCATCTAGTGGCTATTGATTTTTATACCATCATATGTCACCAGATGTCACCAAATTTTTAGGTTTTGGTTGTCTGAACTTGCTGAAGTAAAAGAAATATTAAATATAACATAAAAATAAGCATATTTTACATAAAAAATATGGTACTTTTAGAGCTAAATTAATAAAAAAATAAATTTAAAAAATGCATAAATTGATCGATTTTATTTTATCGAAGATGGTGATATGACATTTATTTAAAAAATAAATTGGGATCACACCTGAGACCGCGCCCAAATTTGTCCACGAAGAACCAATTAAGGACTGCTATATGAAGGACGCTTGATGGTTAAATGTAAGGCTTAACACTTCTGATGTCTTGCATTTATAAAGTTGTCAATTTCCCCATTGAGCATGTCATGTTAATAATTTTGCATATTGTTGGGTCTTTGGTACAACCTGGAAGCGCTAGACTGTGTTTACTACGTGAATAGCATAGGAGAATGACGTTGAAGAGAAGAGATTGTTGAATAAAGTTGTTATTTTGGGGGTTTTTTTGGACACAAAAAGTATTCTTGTCACTTCATAACATTAAGGTTAAACCACTGGAGTCACATGGACTATTTTAACAATGTCTTTACTACCTTTCTGAGCCTTGAAAGTTGCAATGACGTTTCTGTCTATGCGTGGATCAGAAACCTCTCGGATTTCATCAAAAATATCTTAATTTGTGCTCTGAAGATGAACGAAAGTCTTACAGGTTTGTAACAACATGAGGGTGAGTAATTGATGACAGAAATTTCATTTTTGGGTGAACTAACCCTTTAAGAATTGAGAGCTGGATTTTTGCATTGGCTTTTACATTTTCTCTCACTGGAGCTGTTCATGGAAGTAGGAGGACAGGCTGTGACAGGAAATACTGGTTTGTTACTGCCTTCCTCTGTCATTATGTAGAGTCGTAATGTTTAGGTAATGATCATTAAGTTCTGCAGTCCTCTCAGTTGTCACGTTTCTCCTCCCCCCTTGCTTTTCCTCCACACACTCTCTTTTTAGCGCATGCATGAGTCAGCAAAACACTGGCTTCATGCAGACCTTCATGGTGGAAGAGTTGCTGGGACATCATGTGTGAAAGATGATCCAGGGCTGCTGACTGAAGGAAGTAAATAATGGCTTTGTGTGTTACTTAACTGTGTTTGAGCAATTGTGGAAGAATGTTTTAAACGGTTCATATGTGTGTGTGTGTGTGTGTGTGTCTCTCTCTCTCTCTGTGTGTGTGTGTGTGTGTGTGTGTGTGTGTAGGAGCATCCCCTGCAGTTACATTAGGTATGTACTGGCTAAATGTGTGTCAGCACGCATGCCCTGTCACACCTCACCGTATGCGTCCAAAGGTCTCTGATGCCTTGTGCAACTTTACTCAGTAAGAAGATTAGAGGGAAAGCATTTGAAGGAAGGAGTGAAACAGCATTACTTCTGTCTTAAAAATAACGGTAGGAAGTTTTTCTTTCGCTTTTGCAGCTTTTGCGCTGATATGTTGCATGTTGTTGTAGAACGTGAGAGAGATTGTAATGGTCTTTAATAAATGTACATTGTTTAACAGAGCTACAGAATACTTAATTCTGAAGTAAGCAGCAAAACTCCCTCTAGCAATAGAGCTTAATGAACTAATACCATGGCCACATGTTCTTAAAGGTATACACACATAGATAAACATTGGCGTAATAAATAAAGTTAACTGCTAGCTGGACAGTAACTTTATTAGGAACTGTCAGATAAGTTTATCTAGAATGCATAAAGTATATGGAATATTTTTCAGATTAATCCATAAGAGGGACATTTTCCATAAACACTTCCACCTCTACGAAGTGTTTTTATTTTTGTAGTTTCGATTTATTTTAATGAGATAATTTTGTTGTTTTTGTCATTTTTATTATTATTTTTATATGTCTATATTGTCTCTATTCATTTTTATTTCATTTTAGTTATTTTAATACTTCAAGTTAAACCAAAATGAGAAATGTCACCTCTGCAACTAGCTGAAATAAAATAAGCCTTTTTATATTTTATTTTATTTCAGTTAAGCATTTATTTTGAATAAAGTAACATTCTTTATGGCTTTAGTTATAGTTGCAATTAACGATAATAACACTGCCTCCACTCTTTTATTTACATTTACCTTGTTTTTCTGAATTTTCAGTAAATAATTGGGTTACACTTTATTTTAAGGTGTCTTTGTTACACTATAATTATACATTTAAGTACTGAATAATATTAAGTAACTACATGTACTTACTGTAGGTTTAGGGTTAGTTGCATGTACTTATGAAAATATATATATATATATATATATATATAGTTATTACTATAGTAACTACATGTAACATATGTAACAATGAAACTGAAAAATAAAGTGTTACCAATAATTGATTTTCTCAAGCCCAATGATTTTCTTTTGTTCTCATTAACAGTGCAATTTTCAGTATTGTCTGTTGTGTCAGCCATGCAAAATAGCCAATGTGTGACTTTTTCTGTTCTGTTGACCTCTGTTGTGGCATTATTAATGATTGTTTTGTAGTCTAATAACTCTCTAAGCAGTTTCACAAATTATCTACAGCTACAAATCATCAACCACATAATGACATGATATTGTCAGTTTCAATCAAAATAGCTATAGGGATCAGTACAGATTCTCGCTGATTTAAGTAATGTGAACGCAGTGTTATTTTACAAACCCGATTCCAAAAAAGTTGGGACACTGTACAAATTGTGAATAAAAAAGGAATGCAATAATTTACAAACCTCATAAACTTATCTATATTCTATTGTGAATAAAATATAACATATCAAATGTTGAAAGTGAGACATTTTGAAATGTCATGCCAAATATTGGCTCATTTTGGATTTCATGAGAGCTACACATTCCAAAAAAGTTGGGACAAGTAGCAATAAGAGGCCGGAAAAGTTAAATGTACATATAAGGAACAGCTGGAGGACCAATTTGCAACTTATTAGGTCAATTGGGAACATGATTGGGTATAAAAAGAGCCTCTCGAAGTGTGGCAGTGTCTCTCAGAAGTCAAGATGGGCAGAGGATCACCAATTCCCCCAATGCTGCGGCGAAAAATAGTGGAGCAATATCAGAAAGGAGTTTCTCAGAGAAAAATTGCAAAGAGTTTGAAGTTATCATCATCTACAGTGCATAATATCATCCAAAGATTCAGAGAATCTGGAACAATCTCTGTGCGTAAGGGTCAAGGCCGGAAAACCATACTGGATGCCCGTGATCTTCGGGCCCTTAGATGGCACTGCATCACATACAGGAATGCTACTGTAATGGAAATCACAACATGGGCTCAGGAATACTTCCAGAAAACATTGTTGGTGAACACAATCCACCGTGCCATTCACCATGGCCGGCTAAAACTCTATAGGTCAAAAAAGAAGCCATATCTAAACATGATCCAGAAGCGCAGGCATTTTGTCTGGGCCAAGGCTCATTTAAAATGGACTGTGGCAAAGTGGAAAACTGTTCTGTGGTCAGACGAATCAAAATTTGAAGTTCTTTTTGGAAAACTGGGACGCCATGTCATCCGGACTAAAGAGGACAAGGACAACCCAAGTTGTTATCAGCGCTCAGTTCAGAAGCCTGCATCTCTGATGGTATGGGGTTGCATGAGTGCGTGTGGCATGGGCAGCTTACACATCTGGAAAGGCACCATCAATGCTGAAAGGTATATCCAAGTTCTAGAACAACATATGCTCCCATCCAGACGTCGTCTCTTTCAGGGAAGACCTTGCATTTTCCAACATGACAATGCCAGACCACATACTGCATCAGTTACAACATCATGGCTGCGTAGAAGAAGGATCTGGGTACTGAAATGGCCAGCCTGCAGTCCAGATCTTTCACCCATAGAAAACATTTGGTGCATCATAAAGAGGAAGATGCGACAAAGAAGACCTAAGACAGTTGAGCAACTAGAAGCCTGTATTAGACAAGAATGGGACAACATTCCTATTCCTAAACTTGAGCAACTTGTCTCCTCAGTCCCCAGACGTTTGCAGACTGTTATAAAAAGAAGAGGGGATGCCACACAGTGGTAAACATGGCCTTGTCCCAACTTTTTTGAGATGTGTTGATGCCATGAAATTTAAAATCAACTTATTTTTCCCTTAAAATGATACATTTTCTCAGTTTAAACATAAACATTGATATGTCATCTATGTTGTATTCTGAATAAAATATTGAAATTTGAAACTTCCACATCATTGCATTCTGTTTTTATTCACAATTTGTACAGTGTCCCAACTTTTTTGGAATCGGGTTTGTAGTATAACTTATATACTATTACAATTTTTGATTAGTTTTTATTTTTGTAGTTTCCATTTTAGTTTGAATTTTTTTTTTTTTTGTAATTTTGGTTGTGTTTTTATCATTTTATAATTTTTTTTTATATGTCTATATTGTCTCTTGATTTCATTTTAAGATTCAAGATTACTTTATTTGTCCCTAGGGAAATTTGTCTTGGAAATACAGCTTGCCACATAAAATACATAAGATTATAGTTCATTAACAAACACAGAAACAAGTGCAGACATAAGTGCATTCAGTACCTACAACACAGGCCCTCATTCCACCCCCACCGTATGTCCTGAATTTAGGAGATTCGCTGATAAAGGGATGAAAGAGTTTTTATATCTATTCAAGTATCTTTTCCTATATTTGATTGGAACCCTATAGCGTCTACCCAAAGGGAGCAGTTCGTACTCTGAGTGCAGGACATGGGAGGGGTCCGCTATCATTTTCCTAGCCTGTTTAGCTATGGTCTCCTCAAAAAGAATTTGGAGGGAGGGATACTCCCTCACCCCCATCACTTTCATTGCTGTGTGAACCAGTCTATTTATTTGTGATTTTAACTTAACTGATATGTTACCAAACCAAGCTACAATTCCATAACATAATACACTCTCTGTCACAGCATGATAAAATAACATCGATATCCTCTGTCCAACCCCAAACACCCTGAGTCTTCGCTGTTGGATCCTGGTGCATACAGAACTCACATGTACATTTCCAAGACAGATTACAATCAATTTGTACACCCAAGTATTTGTAAGAATGAACCTGGGTAATACAAATGTTGTGGACCAGTAATGGAGAATGGTCCCTCAAATGTCCTGGATTTTAGTTATTTTAATACTTCAAGTTAAACTAAACCAAAATGAGAAATGTCGCCTTGGCAACTAGCTGAAATAAAATAAGTCTTTTTATATTTGATTGTATTGCAGTTACACACTTATTTTAATTCAAGTAACATATTCTTTATGGCTTTAGTTACAGTTGTAGTTAACGATAATAACACTGCCTCTCTTTTATTTATTTTCAGTTAAAGATTGTTCTTCTCAAGCCCAATGATTTTCTTTTGTTCTCATTAACAGTGCAGTTTTCAGTATTGTCTGTTGTGCCATCCGTGCAAAATAGTCAATGTGTGACTTTGTCATGCTTTCTCTTCCCCAAAGAGAGCCCTGTTCGGTTGACCTCTGTTGTGGCGTTATTAATGATTGTTTTGTAGTCTATTAACTCTCTAAGCAGTTTCACAAATTATCTACAACTACAAATCATCAACCACATAATGACATGATATTGTCAGTTTCAATCAAAATAGCTATATGGGTCAGTACATTTGTGGCAGTTTGTAAAAACAAAAGAGAACAGGTTTAAAGGTGCAGGTGCACTTACACTTACAATGGAAGTCAAATTACTATATTTGTGTTAACTGTAGCCATATAACTCAACCCGTAGGCTATTGGCCACACCGCTTTCCCACCTATTGCAGGAGATTATTTGCAAATGCAAAGTTTAAAAAATGCTCGATTTGCATCAAAAATAATTAAGGCGTAATACAAATCAGTTTAGAACAGTGTGTCCAAGAACAACATTGTAAATGCAATATGAAAGGGCTCATGATTTTATAATTCTTCAAGAAAACACATTTAAATATTGCTGTGGCATTTGAAAACTCAAAATAAGAATGTCATTACTTTTTCTGTTGTAGATGGCATCGGTGTTCCTGCCAGCACTGGGTCGTGTGGCCGTATGTGGTGGTACTCATGGCAACGAGCTGTCAGGTGTGTATCTGGTGCAGGAGATGGAGCGACAGCGGAAAGAGAAGGGAGACGATGCGTGGCCGATCCCAGTAACGACTGTGCTGTCAAACCCACGGGCTGTGAAAGAGTGCAGAAGATATATTGACACGGATATGAATCGTTGCTTCAGCAGAGCCACGCTGAGGTGAGATGAGGAACTGCAGCATGGACTGTTTATGTAGGTTAATTCTTTCTTGTCGAAAATAATTAAAAAATGTAATTATATTTTGCCAAATATATTTTTTTAAATTTTATTTTTAAGATTTTAAAACAAATATATAATTATAATTTATTTTTTATATTATTATATACTTATACATAATAATATAATTTCTATTTTATATACTGTATATATATATATATATATATATATATATATATATATATATTTTTTTTTTTTTTTTTTTTTTTTTTTTTTTTGTCGGTTTTGGAGCCTGGAAAAAGCAAAACTCTTTCCCTCAATTTAATTTGTTTTATCAAGTTCATATAATGTGGTCTTCCTTTTCAATGAACTTAAGTACAGATAACTTAAAAGGCAAGTAACGTAACGTTAGACAGCTTTATATTGTTGCATTTATTTATATTGAACAAGTAAAAAATCATTAAAACAAGTTATTGCTTTACATCCCACATCAACAGCTTTAATAAGTTGTGCTCCCTAACATTTCATAGCTCAACTTCAATAAAATATATTCTAGTTTTAACACAGCGAAAGGGCGACATTGGTTTGACTGGGAAATCGAACACGCGCTCCGGCGTTATAACAGAAACTTATTAACTCAAAAGTGTATATACCTTGCTAATAACATTAGAATAAAACGTTTTAGTCGATTAAGAAAAGTGTATACATATTTTAACGTTTACATACCAATTTAGCGTTATCCTAGGGTACTCCCAACGATGAGCTCGTCACAGCCGTCTGAAAATTTTCAAAGACAAAATATTTAGGCCTACTGCCTTGTGTTATTATCTACAAATCAGCGCGGTTGTCAGGCAGAACTTCAACCAATCAAATTAAAGAAAGTAATTTAAATATGTTATAATTTTGAGTTCTTAACCTTTACATTTTCAGTTGGAAAGGTTTTGCTGCCAAATAAGTTAATTAAACATGCCTGTTTGAGTTATGATGCCAAAACATGGTATTTTAATTAATGTTATGATAACTTGATTGCTTAAACATTAGGGTTTACAGTAGGCCTATTGCAAAGCAAGTATATTACATGCAAATATTTTACTATGTAAATCTATCCTCTGTTTCTTGAAGTTCTATGACAGACAGCAGCCCATATGAAGTCCGACGCGCTCAGGAATTGAACAATCTGCTGGGACTGAAGGGTTCTTCAGATGCAATAGACATGATCTGTGACCTCCATAACACCACGTCTAACATGGGCCTCACACTCATCCATTACACAACCAGTGACTGGGTGACCCTGCACATCTGCAAATACTTACAGGCAAGAGCATCACAAGTGTGCTTCAATAAACTGCGTACTGTAAACCAGGTCAGTTGTTTTCAGCTGGTGGGTTGTGAGTGACCCTAAATTGGGTCACAGATGTGATCAGACAGCACAAACAATTACAAATGTAATGTAAAATCTGTCCTGGAGGAAAAACTAGTTAAGAACCACAGACCTGGATTTTTGTTTATGTGCCGTTTTAAATGTGTGGACAATTCAGGTTTTTCGTGTCTGTGCATGTGTGTTTTGATGTTGTGTGTTGTCATGTGCACATTTAAGACTAAGATAACCAAAGTGCCAGTGAGAGTTCTGGTACTGGATGTCCCGATTAGTGATGCATATTCCTTGGAGTCTGTATCCAAGCATGGCTTTTGTAAGTTTTCTCAGTGCATTTCCTTTAAGTACTTAAACACAAATGCAGGCTCAGATGACACGAATCATGACCTGTTTCATTAGCAATAGAAGTCGGGCCGCAGCCACATGGTGTCATCAGGGCTGACATCTATTTGATCATGAAAGAGGCCGTCGACATGACAATAGACTGGATCCACAAATTCAACTCAGGTACTGTAAGACCTAAACAAATGTGTATTTTCTGCAATACTATATTACTAAGTGTGTTTTATTTTGATTTCAGGAACAGTATTTGAAGGCGGGGATACGGAAACCTTCAAGTTTATCAAAAGTATTGATTATCCCAGAGATCCCGAGACTCGGACTCTTACAGCTGCCGTTCATCCTCAGCTACAGGTGCCGATCGTTCTGCTGTTTATTACATTTACACACAGAATCAGCAAAAATGTTGTTGTGAATCTCATGAACATGTCCAGGTCATAAGAAAATTAAAGCTGCAGTCCGTAAGTTTTACCTCTTTGTCGCCATCTCTGTTTGAACCCCGAAACTGAAGTTATTTGCGGAGTTATCTTCTTTATGTGGGTTGTGCATCGGCACGGCTCCTCAGTGCGGATGAATCTAATGTTTCGAGGTGTATGTGTGGGTTGTCTATCAATGCACCAGTTGTCAATGATTATTGTTGTTTTGAACTTTCTGGATTACAAGCCGCCATCAAAATGACAAGTTTAATTACATTCCAGCTGCTGTAAGAAGAGGCCACAAACGATCCGCCACCTGCAGCATCCACACACGCGATATAGCCTACTAGCCCGGACTCCTTTATGTATACAGACGTGACATAATGAAGTAAAGACGAACGCCGGAAGCTTGTATTTCCTGCGGAAAGCTACCAGTACCACTCAAATTATAACACATTATTACAAGTTTACCGTTGTGAATCGGGCTAAGGTAAGGAGATCGTTTTGAACACTGGCTGGTTATGTACTTGCTCAAATTGATTTTGGATCATTTTTAACCAAAAAAAGTTACGGACTGCAGCTTTAAGCTTATTTTAGGGCCTTTTTTTCATTTTTCTTACAGTAATGGATAAAAAAATCGCATTCTAAATTACTGTAATCTGAAAAAAGATAAATGATTAAAATGGTAAAATATTAATTAATTATGGTAGCATTTGTTGTAATGCCATTATTTTGATCTAAATTTGAAAAATGGGAAATTTGAATGGGAATTATATAAAATGAGAAAAATTTAAGATGTCTATATACAAACATGCTTTGTAAATTACAGAATTCCACAATACAAATAATTTTAATGGGCCCAAAAATACTTAATATTTCTTAGGTAAAATATGATTTATTTTCTTGTTTTGGTAAAAATCTGAATTGTTTTTCTTTATCTTTTTTTTCTAGGACAGGGATTTCTGTCTCCTCAAGCGGGGTGACCCTTTGTTTTTGACATTTTCTGGAGAAACTGTGAAGTACGAAGAAAAAGAGGCACTTCATCCTTTCTTTATCAATGAGGGTGCCTACTATGAAAAGGGAATCGCTTTTCACTTGGCAAAAAAGTTGACGCTGACGATTCCAACGGTGCAAGTGCAGAAAGACTGAAGAAGAGAAAAGATCTTAAACCAAAAATCAGATGATTTCACAAAGACTGAATGCCTCAAATGATTTAACAATTTTTCAGTCACTTATTTTAACTCAGGGTATACACTAGGTACTTAATTGTACAATATAATATTTATATGGCAATCAATAGCTCATTTTGATCTACTGCTAAAATCACAAGCAACAATGTTTTGGATGAAAAGAGATTTATTGTGACCAGCAAAATGTTCATTTAACAGGAATGCTTACAAAACTGTATAAAAAAGGCAAAACCGTCTGAAGTATTTCAGACACCATCATGATGATGATGATGTCACAGTGGGCTGTGGAGTGTGAGGTATTGTCTTGAGTCTTGACTGTATTGCTCATATGCTATTTGCTCTCACCTGATTGCTTTGAGAAAATTAAGCCTCTCACAGGCTTGGAATAAAAAGACAAAACAAAAAGCACACTCAGTTGAACAGAACGTGATCTCAAATATCACAACACAGAATAAACCACGTGGCACAATGAACTCAGCTGAAGCTGGATGTACACAGTGTGATTTTTACCATCGGTTCTTTGCTTGTAATGTTTTACAATATGATCCTAGTGAAATCTTGGGTAAAATCTACAAACGACTGCAAGACATCAACAGTCTTTTACATCAAAGTGTGTCTTAATATGGACTGCCTAAGTAATTTTGTTGTCAAATCACAGTACGCAATTCAAAACGGCTGATAAAATTGGCGAACCGTGTCAAACATTATGGTGAAAATCAGACAATGTGCACCAGCTAAAAGTTTAAAATGAAGTATAAATAAGTATACAAACCACAACTGAGATGGTTTTAAAATGGCTACCTGAACCATCACAAAACATTATAATTGGATTCTAAACAAAGTTACTAAACAAGTGTAATGTACATGATGTAATACATTCTCAAAGAGAAACTAAATGGTAAACAGTTTAACCAATGCAAAGCACAAGAGAGAAGTAATAAATAAGCACAAGAAATGTTCAGGAAAAACACAAAAGGCTCGAGTGGTTAATGATTACAACAGATACAAACATTCAGTCTTTTAGGCCAAGGCAAAACCCTACTGCATCTTGGGATTGCAAAGCGCTAAAATGCAATCCACAACACAGGCTGAATAAAAACACAGGTGTTTTTTAAAAACACAAGGAAACTAAATCTAACACATCAAAAGTTTAGTCAAGAGGTAAAATATGACTAAACAAATGGTGAAGCCCTGAAGAACTGTTACTTTGTATAGATGCTTTTCTGTTGAGAAAGAGTCTGACTGGCTGAGGTTTAGTTTCTCATCTTAAACAGCAAAGATGCTAACAGAGCGGTTAAAAAAAGGCAGTTATATAGTAGGAAGATCCTTCAAGAGATGCAAGTATTCACAGGAGAGTGCTAGGAGTGGACGGCGCTAGTTTAACCTACTAACTTTGGGTGCTGTGTTCTGTTTCCTTCATAACAGCTAGGTTAGTGGTAAAAGCAGCTGCTGAAGCAAACACGGCTGTGTGCTTTCTGTGAGATTGCTTCGGCAACTCTATGGTCAGTCCTCTGTTGCCTAGGCAACCCTGTAGGCTGTCATTCGAGTGTAGTGTTGGCGGTGACTCCTCGCAGCCCATATGAAGAGCGCAGCTGCCATGATCTGCAGCGGAGACGAGACCAGGGCCAAAAACAAGGACCAGCCCGGAGAGTAGTCCATGCCCTCGGGCAGCTCGGATATCTCATGTAGCAGATGTACGCCCGCGAGGAAACAGCATACAGTGGCCAGGGAACACAGACCTGGGAGCAAAATATAAGTTAAAATGTAATGCTTTCTTTGTTGGGGAGTTGTGGAAATATCTGCGTTTATCCATAATGTACAGCTGTCTTACCAGCCAGCAGATGCAGGATCCCTACGAACAGGGTGGGAGTGACACTGCGGCAAAGACAGGCGCACACGCCGATCAGTGCCGCGAGAAACACCAGCCCAACAGAGACCAGCGGCAACAGGAACTGACACTTCCACAGGTCTGAGGACACACACAAACAAACATCTGTAGGCTTCCAGAACATAATGACAAAGCAAATTACAAAACGTCCTGCCGCTCACTGCGGCTGGTCAAGACCAATACTATGAAAGAGTACTGACTCCAAACTTTTAAATGGTAATGCATATATAAAATTGAATATTTGGTGCAACTAGCAATTAGGTGCATGTATATAACTGATTTTGAGTTAGGACGTACAGGTACGCGACAGATCTTCTCCGCTGTTAATATTTCCAGGAGATTTGAACTTGGTTTCCCATTGCTGTTGCAAAGTAAAGGCCTGACATTTAGTCACCATTATCGGATCTGGAAAAGAAGGATGCAGAGAGCGAGGAGAGACAAAGCAAAAGGTAGTTAGCATCAGTTATTAACCGAATGTGCAACTAATAATAAATTAATATATAAATCATAAATTACAAAGTTGAACATCCTCTCCTTACCAGGCTCTTTAAACCAGTATGAGTCTCGGGGCACCAGAATGCACCGCCACCAGAGACCCAGCGTGCCATTCAGCCGGAACAAAGCCACACTGTAGCTCCTCTCATCAGCGTCCTCTCCCTCAAAGTCCTGCCGCAGGTTCTGCAGGTCTGAGCCGTTGTTCACATCGTTGCTGGCCGGCTGACTGTGGTACTGGTACCAGTGCTGTGTTCCCATGGCAACAGAGAGATAGACAGTGGCAAGCAGACTAAGCACAGAGCCGATGACCAGCGCTGTGGCATAGCGGTTGTCCACCATGGTTTCGATGATGCAATATAAAAGACTTTCAGACAGCCAAAAACAAACTCTTTAGTAGATGAGTGCGAGGAGACCGATCATATCATTTGGTGTTTCTTTTCATTTTCCTATGATATCCATTGCAGAAAGTCAGATCTCATCTTCATGGACGTGATCCTTCTTGAGATCCAAAGAAGTGTGTTATCTGAAACAGAGAAGAGTGTGATTAAATCACAAAGTAGTCAAACAAAGTCATGTTTAATTACCATACAGTGACTGCTTTTAAGGAGGATTAAGCCGTTGGATTTGCTAAGGTTTGCTAAAGACACTCCCAGTGTCTTTAGCAACTGTGGTTAGTCACTTTACTTGATAGTGATATAACAACAAAAATGAACATTCATAAAAAACCGGTACATGCAAAATATATTTGTAATATTTTGGAAACGTTTAATTGTTCATTGCCATTCACTCATATATTATTTACGAGCATGTTAAAGAGCTTTTTTTTATTTTTATAAACCCCTTAAAATGGAGTTGTCCAATAAAAAAAAAAAAGAAAATCCAAAAGAAATGAAAAGAAATAAAAGGAAAACAAAAGTCAAACTCTTCAGGTGAAAGTGCTCTTTACCTGGTCGATGTGCTTTGTTCAGAAAATAATCCACGAGGCGTTTAAATGCACACAAAGGGCATTTCTTTCGATATTTAATAAAATTTTTAACCGACACAACAGCCTAATGCTCAATATTTCATACATTAAAGTTGCTTGACGTTGACTAGCATGAAAGCTAACAGGCTAGTGTGTGTTTTTAGCGATATACTCGATACTTTGACGAATAAAAAATAACGTATGTTATTTTAATGTATTTCTGATACTAATGAAAAGTCTCATTTAGAACAACAGCACCCTAAAGTTTTTGTTTAAACCAATAAAAGCTGTTTGCGATTGTCACTTACCATATTGCACACATCCAGCGCACTGATGACGACTCCTTTTCCGGTTACGATTACGAATGCGCGCACATATCACAACCTCAATCCACACGTGCACGAGCGCGAGCAGTGCATGTCATGAGTATAGCAACGGTTGCCTGCGAAGAAAGACGTTTAGACCTCATCATCGCTTTGCATCAAAATGGCCTCACATGCAAGGAATTTGCTGCAAAGAATATTGAGCCATTTACCGGTTCATTAAGAACTCCAAGGAGAGATGCAGTAAATGCTTTAGGACGTCCCAATGTCCAGCAAGCGCCAGGACTTGCATCTGCACGCACAGTGAGAAGACTTTAGGACAATGTCCTGTCCTGGTGTCAAGAAGGGCAGCAATGGAGTTACTTCTCTCTGTGAGAAACATCAGGGACAGACTGAAATTCTGCAGGAAGTACAAGGATTGGACAGCAGAAGACTGGTGCAAAGTTACTTTCTCTGATGAAGCGCCCTTCAAACTGTTTGGCACATCTGGAAAATCGATTGTCCAGAGAAGAAAAGGTGAACACTACCAAGAGTCCTGTGTCGTGCCAACAGTGAAACATCCTGAGACCATCCATGTGTGGGGTTGAATTTCATCCAATGGAGTGGACGCTCTCACAATTCTGCCCAAAAACACTGCTATGAATACGGAATGGTATCAAAACGTCAAGAGCAACTTCTCCTAATGATCCAGGAGCAATTTGGTGATGAACCGCGCATTTTCCAGCATGATGGAGCACCATGTCACAAGGCAAAAGTGATAATGAAGTAGCTCGGAGATCATTACATTCAAATTTTGGATCCATGGCCAGGCAACTCCCCGGATCTTAATCCCATAGAGAACCTGTGGTGAAAGACCAAAAGGCGACTGGACAAGCAGAAGCCCACAAATTGCAATCAACTCACTAATTGCACTAATAAGGCAAGAATGGATCGCCATCAGTCAGCATTTGGCCCAGAAGCAGATATCCAGCATGCCATGCGGTACAAAAATAAAATCATATGCAATAAAGGCTTGACTAAACTAAATGTTTGTCCAAATAAAAAGATTTCTAGTATTATTGAAAATAATCAAAAGTGCAAAATACAAGTAGTATCCACAGTAGAATAAAATGTTACATAACCTTGAGAGAATCTAGTGCACTCAAATTAAAATCACACAGGTCATTCCATGAGCGGCAAAATATTCCTGTACATTCACAGTAATCATATATATATATATATATACTTATATATGTGTGTATGTCATATCCTTTCAGATCAAATTGTAGAGGTTATGAAAAAGAATGGGTCAACACTCTTCCCGTATACCAAAGAAACGTGAAAAAATAATCTACAAATACCGAAGCAGCAAACTTTGCGAAACACAAAATTTAAGTCACTGCCAATACTTTTGGCCACGGCTGTATATACACTCACCTAAAGGATTATTAGGAACACCTGTTCAATTTCTCATTAATGCAATTATCTAATCAACCAATCACATGGCAGTTGCTTCAATGCATTTAGGGGTGTGGTCCTGGTCAAGACAATCTCCTGAACTCCAAACTGAATGTTAGAATGGGAAAGAAAGGTGATTTAAGCAATTTTGAGCGTGGCATGGTTGTTGGTGCCAGACGGGCCGGTCTGAGTATTTCACAATCTGCTCAGTTACTGGGATTTTCACGCACAACCATTTCTAGAGTTTACAAAGAATGGTGTGAAAAGGGAAAAACATCCAGTATGCGGCAGTCCTGTGGGCGAAAATGCCTTGTTGATGCTAGAGGTCAGAGGAGAATGGGCCGACTGATTCAAGCTGATAGAAGAGCAACTTTGACTGAAATAACCACTCGTTACAACCGAGGTATGCAGCAAAGCATTTGTGAAGCCACAACACGCACAACCTTGAGGCGGATGGGCTACAACAGCAGAAGACCCCACCGGGTACCACTCATCTCCACTACAAATAGGAAAAAGAGGCTACAATTTGCACGAGCTCACCAAAATTGGACAGTTGAAGACTGGAAAAATGTTGCCTGGTCTGATGAGTCTCGATTTCTGTTGAGACATTCAGATGGTAGAGTCAGAATTTGGCGTAAACAGAATGAGAACATGGATCCATCATGCCTTGTTACCACTGTGCAGGCTGGTGGTGGTGGTGTAATGGTGTGGGGGATGTTTTCTTGGCACACTTTAGGCCCCTTAGTGCCAACTGGGCATCGTTTAAATGCCACGGCCTACCTGAGCATTGTTTCTGACCATGTCCATCCCTTTATGACCACCATGTACCCATCCTCTGATGGCTACTTCCAGCAGGATAATGCACCATGTCACAAAGCTCGAATCATTTCAAATTGGTTTCTTGAACATGACAATGAGTTCACTGTACTAAAATGGCCCCCACAGTCACCAGATCTCAACCCAACAGAGCATCTCTGGGATGTGGTGGAACGGGAGCTTCGTGCCCTGGATGTGCATCCCACAAATCTCCATCAACTGCAAGATGCTATCCTATCAATATGGGCCAACATTTCTAAAGAATGCTTTCAGCACCTTGTTGAATCAATGCCACGTAGAATTAAGGCAGTTCTGAAGGCGAAAGGGGGTCAAACACAGTATTAGTATGGTGTTCCTAATAATCCTTTAGGTGAGTGTATATATATATGGGTCATTCCGTGTCAAATCAACCAAATTTCAGAAAATTCAACAATTTGGACATGGAGTCACATTGGGGTCCCAATATCTATGGGACTGAACTGTATAGGGCCTTAAAATCGAAGGTTCTAAAAGAAAAGTTTATTAAGAATGAGAATCTATGAAGCCATGAGAATCTAGATATCTTGAATACTTTTAGAGTTACAGGCATGCCAACTTTGGAAAAGGAATATTTATGGCACTCAGAGAGGTATGTTCTATGCAATTGAGATACAGTTCTAGTTTTAAACATTATTTGTTCTTCAAATATTCTTCTTTAAAAGAAAAAAGGCATCAGCTGTATGTATGTAAAGTGACCCACATTTGGTATTTGACCACTATAAATGTGTACAATTATATTAACATGTCCATATCACTGGGATTGAACCATTGAGGGCCTTTAAAATGAAAACATCAAAAGGAAAGTTTGTTAAGAACCATAATCTAAAAGGATATTAAGATATATTTAATACTTCTTACAGGCATGCAAAGTTGAGGCAAAAAACACAAGAAGTGCTTTTTGCCATTTTGAACTGTCACCGTTGGCATATAATGCAACAAAGATTGCTAAAGTCAACAGATTTTACTAATATACCTACCAATCTCTGTAAAAATAAAATAATAATGCTGCCATCTTTCTAAAGTCATTTTTACACCCCTGTAAATTGGCTCCAAATCTCAGGTGAAAATTGTCATTTTGACCCTCCTGTACATACTAGTGGATTACTCACAAAATACACAGATCAGGCATAACATTATGACCATCAGGTGAAGTGAATAACACTGATTATCTCTTCATCACGACACCTGTTAGTGGGTGGGATATATTAGGCAGCAAGGGAACATTTTGTCCTCAAAGTTGATGTGTTAGAAGCAGGAAAAATGGGCAAGCGTAAGGATTTGAGCGAGTTTGACAAGGGCCAAATTGTGATGGCTAGACGACTGGGTCAGATCATCTCCAAAACCTGCAGCTCTTGTGGGGTGTTCCCGGTCTGCAGTGGTCAGTATCTATCAAAAGTGGTCCAAGGAAGGAACAATGGTGAACTGGCGACAGGGTCATGGGCGGCCAAGGCTCAGTGATGCACGTGGGGAGTGAAGGTTGGCCCGTGTGGTCCGATAAAACAGACGAGCTACTGTAGCTCAAATTGCTCAAGAAGTTAATGCTGGTTCTGATAGAAAGGCGTCAGAATACACAGCGCATCGCAGTTTGTTTCGTGAGGAGCACAACAACGAGTCTGAGGTGTTGACTTGGCCTCCAAATTCCCCTGATCTCAGTCCAATCGAGCATCTGTGGGATGTGCTGAACAAACAAGTCAGATCCATGGAGGCCCCACCTCGCAACTTACAGGACTTAAAGGATCTGCTGCTAACATCTTGGTGCCAGATACCACAGCACACCTTCAGGGGTCTAGTGGAGTCCATGCCTCGACCAGTCAGGGCTGTTTTAGCAGCAAAAGGGGGACCAACACAATATTAGGTCATAATGTTATGGCTTATTGGTGTATACATCCATTACATTTGATATTTTGGCTTTCATCACTATTTATGTTTGTCTTTCTACAGAAAAAATATTAACAACATCAAAAAATTGAGCTAGGGACCTCTGGTTGCGTTGACACGGAATGACCCAAAATTATTTCACTACTTTTATTCTTTTACTTGTTATTTCTAAATTCTTTCAAATGAAATGTTCAAAATGTAAGTGGTGTCGGTGTTGACAACAACTGAAACCAAAGTTTTTATTTATTTTTGAAGGGTTTGATTATTTTTAGTCAGGCATAGTATGCGACGAGATGCATGTTACAAGTGTTATTTAGTGCGCCCTATCCAAAAGAGAAGGACAAAAAAGAAGAAAGTAAAAAGTTTGCCTTTCGCAGAATCACAGTTCACATATAAAACAAAACTCCAGTAAACCATCCCGCTTCCAGACCCTTGAAACAAACCAAGTGTGAAAACAGTAATATATATATCTTACAGATAAAGACTGTGTGAATAAAATAGTGCAGTTTAATTTATACAAAATCATGGATTTCTGTATGGCTTCAACAATACAATTAAAAGCCATAAAACATCATTTCATAGTGATACATTACAAAGCATAAGTCAACTTGCGGTGCAAAAATAAAATCAATCATATGCAATAAAGGCTTGACTAAACTAAATGTTTGTCCAAATAAAAACTAAGATTTCTAGTATTATTTAAAATAATCAAAAGTGCAAGTATCCACAATAAGAAAAAATGTTAACATCACCTTGAGAGGATCCAGTGCACTCAAATTAAAATCACACAGCTCATTCCATGAGCAGCACTGACACCTGAGAATTGGCAAAATATTCCTGTACATTCACAGTGATCATATATATTGTCTATATAGTGCTGATGCATGTCATATCCTTTCAGATCAGTAAAATGTGTTACACAAATCAATTATTTTAAGATTCTTCTACTCGTGGTGTTCTGTAAAATCATAAGAGATCTTGTTTTTCGAACAGCCGTCTCGTGTGCTGGCTGGTTGTCTTCACAGTGGCGTTTATGACTGGAGTATCAGTGAACTCCACCACGCAGGAACCTGAGGAGCACGGTGCTGCCTCCAGCTCCAGAACGGTTATGTTGTTTTGGACGGAGGTGCTGAGCAGGTGGGCTGGGACAAAGAGGGTCACCTGTGGCCCGCGGGAAGGCCAGTAGCGGCCCACATTAAACCCGTTAATCCACACTTGACCCTGGAATAAAAAAAGCATTTATGGTTTCACCAGAGCTAATCTCTTCACATTCGTAAATAGATCTCATTATTACCAACCTACCTTCCTCCAGTTGGGAAACTGGATGTATGTGTCCTGAGGGAGGTCGGGAATGCCGTCAGGGATGTGGAAGCTGCCAGCGTAGAAGGTTGGAGGTGAAAGAGCAGGAGGAGGTGTGGTGGTGAGACTGGTGGAGGTCGAGGAGATGGAGACAGATGAGCTCGATGCCGACAACAGCCCGTAACGCACTGCTTCATCTATACTCAGAGAGTACACCGTCCAGTTACCCAGAACATCAGCTCCCAGAGTCAGATTAAACACCAGACCCTGAGGAACACAGAGAGATTGTCAGCTACAGGAAAACTAATTCAGTTAGAAAAGATATAACAACTCAAGTTAGAACAGGCTATGGGACTTTGCTGAGAATTAGTTTTGGTTGCCTTGAAGTCATTAATTTCTCTGCCGTAGTTGATTCTGCCCATGTTCTCCACCAGGATGTCCACACGGCTGCCAGCTTTTCCTGTTATATTGATGGTGATAGCCTTGTTCCTCTCCAAAATACCAGCAGAAATCTAAAAAATGAAATGATTTAAGAAGCACGGAATGAAATTAAACAATTACACTACCGTTCAAAAGTTTGGGGTCGGTAAGATTTTTGAATGTTTTTGAAAGAAGTCTCTTCTGCTCACCAAAGCTGCATTTATTTGATCAAAAATACTGTAATATTGTGACATATTATTACAATTTTAAATAGCTGTTTTCTATGTGAATATATTGTAAAATGTAATTTATTCCTGTGATCAAAGCTGAATTTTCAGCATCATTACTCCAGTCTTCAGTGTCACATGATCCTTCAGAAATCACTCTAATATGATGATTTGATGCTCAAGAAACATTTATGATCATTATCAATGATGAAAACAGTTGTGCTGCTTCATATTCTTGTGGAAACAGTAATGCATTTGTTTCAGGATTCTTTGATGAATTCAAAAGAACAGCATTTATTTGAAACAGAAATCTTTTGTAATATTATAAAAAGTATTTACTGTCACTTTTGATCAATTTAATGTGTCCTTGATGAATAAAAGTATTTCTTTACAAAAAAAAACAATTTACAGACCCCAAACTTGGCAGTGTACAAAATGTTGTGTTATGCAAACACTTAGAATTAGATATAAATTTGTGCACTTTATCTTATCTTAAAAGCCTTTTCATTATCATAGCTATTATGATTATATGAGTAACTCAAACATATAACAGAGTGCTTCTTACGCCATCAATGGATATATACGCCCGATCATGGACTCCATTTAGAGGGGATGACAGCGGGGTGGGCTTCAAACAGTTAACAGGTAACACAGTTTGATATAGCATGAAGCCAAATGCCTGACGAGATAATGAGACATCCATAATCATTGAACAGATAAGACATAAAGCAATACAGTTCATAAAAAAGGAACACTGAATGAGACAAAGCAGAGGGAACGTTTAAATAACTAACATTACTTCATATTTACTGGATAACAATTAAGACAAGATGCGGGCATACCTGATTCATTTCGGTAAATGTTGGTGGGTAAAGAGTTTTTACAGGGCCAGAGAAAGATAACACATCCAAAGACTCCGACACAGTCTTGAGCTGCAAGGACAAACCGATCATCCACATTTCATTGGTCATAATTCACTTCAAAACTGAAGTGCTATATAGACACAATAAATAAAGAGAACCTGTTATGCTTTTTTTACATCTTCAACTTTCTTTTGTGCGTAATGTTGCTGTTTGAGCATGAAGAAGCTCTGTGAAGTCACAAAGTCACTAGACTAGAGTTATAGAGTAGCTAGACTACTGTTTCTGAACTCCCTGAAACGCCTCCACTGTAGTCTTTGAGTTTTCTTCTGGGAACGAACACATCATAATATTCCTCATTTAAATGTTTACCACCCAAGACATGCGCAAAAGGGACGAGGCCTGGTTGAGTTAGTTAGCAGTGTGTTGAAACTCACAGTTATGGTAAGGGGCGCGACATTTCCGAAACACGCTGGAAATGGTTGACCAGTCACAACACATTGATCCAGCCGACCAATCGGAGCACACTGCAATTTCAGTAGGTGGAGCTTAAGAGAGATGGGAACTAAACAGGGGTGCGTTTCCCAAATGCATCGTTAGCCAACTATGGTCACAAGTTCCGTCATTAAATCAACATAGTTCAACGAGTCAGTGTTTCCCGAAACCATAGTTCTAACGAACATTCGCAAACAGCATCACAAAGTTGTGTGGTTGGAACGACAGCTCTCCACTTGTGGTTAGAAGCAGAGTTTCTTGTTTGCATGACGTGGACTTAATAAATCCTTATCTTGAGCAAAATAAGCAAGCTGACATTCAGTACAATCTATATCTTTTATTTCAAATCGATACAAATGTCATTTACAACTTTTAGTTGGTCAAGAGATTTAAAGCACCATTTTTGCGCATGTGCGTACATGCTCTAGTATGTAAGAACGAGCCTATGATTGAATCTGGAAATAAAGCAAAATCTAGTAATGAAGTAAATAAAGTAATTTATCTCAAACAAATTCATTAAAAGAAGTTATTACTCCACCACCTGATTGATATCATTAACCAAAGTGGTTGAACGACAAATTTGCAACAATATGGTTTCGAGAAACAGTCGTGACTAGCTTGTTGATTTCTTCATCGTACTATGGTAGTTAATCAGTAGTTACATCGTTGTACGGGAAACACACCCCAGAACGTTACGGACAGACTGGGAAGAGAGGAGCTGCAACAATGTCAAATATGGGGAAAATAATGTGTTTTTTTTAACCTATTCTAGTAGAGGCCAAAAACAAAATCAAGACTTTGTTAAAGGGCATAATAGGTCCTCTTTAAATAAAACATAAACTCGAAATATAAATCATATTACAACAGTAGTCTAGATAGGCAAAGATGCAAAAGATTTTTACCTTCTTCATTTGCACTTGTCCATACGCAAATTTAGGTGTTGATGGAGGCAGCAGTCCTTCTGGTATATCTTTATACTGTATAAAAACAAACAAACAAACAAAAAAAAATCAGATTTGCATGATTACTGGCCATTGCATTTCTCCTTTGAAAATCATAATTATTTAGATAAATAGCTAAAT